>CM064566.1:31666220-31768471 GCA_032716605.1 Paralithodes platypus
GGAGGGGAGGTATAGGGGGGGATTAAGGAGGGGCGTTCGGGTGGGATTAAGGGAGGTACGTGGTGAGGAAGAAGGGGTGATAAGGGGGTGGCTGGAGGAGAGGAATTAGGGGAGGAGGGGAGGTATAGGGGTGGATTAAGGGAGGGGGGTGAGGAAGAAGGGGTGATAAGGGGGCTGGAGGAGAGAGAATTAGGGAGGAGGGGATATAGGGGTGGATTGAGGGAGGGGGGTGAGGAAGAAGGGGTGATAAGGGGGCTGGAGGAGAGAATTAGGGAGGAGGGGAGGTATAGGGGTGGATTAAGGGAGGGGGGTGAGGAAGAAGAGGTGATAAGGGGGCTGGAGGAGAGAGAATTGGGGAGGAGGGGGGGTAGGGGGGTGGATTAGGGGGGGGGGGTGAGGAAGAAGGGGTGATAAGGGGGCTGGAGGAGAGAATTAGGGAGGAGGGGAGGTATAGGGTGGATTAAGGGAGGGGGGTGAGGAAGAAGGGGTAAAAAGGGGGCTGGAGGAGAGAATTAGGGAGGGGGGAAGGTATAGGGGTGGATTGAGGGAGGGGGGTGAGGAAGAAGGGTGATAAGGGGGATGGAGGAGAGAATTAGGGAGGAGGGGAGGTATAGGGTGGATTAAGGGAGGGGGGTGAGGAAGAAGGGGTGATAAGGGGGCTGGAGAAGAGAATTAGGGAGGAGGGGAGGTATAGGGGTGGATTAAGGGAGGGGGGTGAGGAAGAAGGGGTGATAAGGGGGCTGGAGGAGAGAATTAGGGAGGAGGGGAGGTATAGGGGTGGATTGAGGGAGGGGGGTGAGGAAGAAGGGGTGATAAGGGGGCTGGAGGAGAGAATTAGGGAGGAGGGGAGGTATGGGGGTGGATTAAGGGAGGGGGGGGAGGAAGAAGGGGTGATAAGGGGGCTGGAGGAGAGAATTAGGGAGGAGGGGAGGTATAGGGGTGGATTGAGGGAGGGGGGTGAGGAAGAAGGGGTGATAAGGGGGCTGGAGGAGAGAATTAGGGAGGAGGGGAGGTATAGGGGTGGATTAAGAGGAGGGGGATGATTGACAAAGAAGGGCATTTGTTGATGATGAAGGGGGAGGGAGTTGCCTTTTATCACCCGCTTTTGTTGATGATGAAGGGGGAGGGAGTTGCCTTTTATCACCCGCTTTTGTTGATGATGAAGGGGGAGGGAGTTGCCTTTTATCACCCGCTTTTGTTGATGATGAAGGGGGAAGGAGTTGCCTTTTATCACCCGCATTTGTTGATGATGAAGGGGGAGGGAGTTGCCTTTTATCACCTGCTTTTCCCTCATTTTTAGCCTCCATTTGTTTTCAGATTGTATGACGTTCGCCCCATAATATTGGCGATTTTAAGACCTTTCGTCTCATTTCTGTATCAATATCAAGACCGTTTGTGCCATTTAGGTGTCGATTTTTTCCTGGTGAGCGATAGCGAGCCTGAAATTTTGGAGGAATCGGCCTTTGGCCGGGGCATTTTTTACCGAAAAAGTGTACACATTTATCTTCAAGGGGGGTCTTGAGGATAATTTATTAAGCTTGATATGAAGGTCTAGGGAGGAAACTAAAACATAAATAAATAAATAAATAATTAATAAATATATAAATATATAAATACAAATACATATAAATACATATAAATAAATAAAGTAATAAATACACACTACCCCCTTAAAGGGGGATGGAAAGAAGAGGGTGTTGAAGATGAGGGTTAGGGTGGGTTAGTTAAAATTAGTAGTTGAAATGTTGGCTTGTGATATCGTGCGTTACAATAGGAACTAACTGGTTCAGGATTAGGATGCATTTTGATAGTTTATGTTTGCTATAATGTTGACTATTTTATTCAGCTTAGGAAGGAATAATGGGAGTGAGAGGGATGGTTGAGAACGTATATTTACAACTTTGACTGCTAGAGGGCCTTCCAAATCTGAATACAATTTTCTATTGATAGCCAGAATATTAACCAGAATATACCGTCAAAACGCGTCATAATCTATAACATACCGATACTGGTGCAAGTCAAGTATAAACAGCTCCCCCCCCCCCCCCCCACCCTCCATGCACAGACAAACACACATACAGATCATACATACAGCCATACATACATATTACACACACACACATACACATACAGATAAAACATTCATACATATCACAAACACACACACATACCATACAGATAACACATACACACACATGCAAACAGATAACACACACACACATACTGTACATACAGATAACACACACACTTGCTCTCGTGTTCCCGATTTCGACTCCTCTGAATTCTCAACTTTATGGCTCAAACTTTCCTGTCATTCTCTTACTAAATATTTCTGTGCTGTCTATCTTTCCCCTAACTCTACCAACTTTCCCAAATTTTTTGACTATCTAAACTCTACAGTGGAACACATTCTATCCATTTCTCCTTTCTCAGAAATCTCCATCTTAGGAGATTTCAACGTTCACCACCGCCATTGGCTCTCCTCTCACACTACTGATCCACCTGGTGAACAAGCCTACGTCTTTTCTATCCTAAATGACCTAGAGCAGTTAGTTCAGCAACCCACCCGTATCCCGGATCGCATCGGAGATCGGCCCAACATTCTTGACCTGTTTCTAAACTTCTAACCCTTCTTCTTATACTGTCGATCTTTTCTCTCCTTTGGGCTCCTCCGACCATAAACTTATCTCTGTCACCTGTCCTATCTCTCCAGTACAGCCACCCGATCCTCCTAGCCGGCGGCGCTTGTGGCACTTTGGCGCTGCCGACTGGGAGGCTCTTCGGCAGTACTTCTTTGATTTCCCAAGGAATGATTTCTGCTTCATGGCCGAGGACCCTCGGAGAGTGCTGAACGCATTACCGAGGTAATCCTATCGGGCATGGAAGCATACATTCCATTCTCTTTCTCTCAGGACTAATGCTAAAAAATCTTGGTTTACTCACGCCTGTTCTACTGCTGTCCGCAATAAGGAGGAAGCATTCAAACGGTACCGACGCCTTAAAACTCAAGACTCTCATTCTTCATATGTTTCTGCCCGGAATCAAGCCAAATCTGTTCTTCGACTTGCCAAACACTCTTTCATCAATAATAAATGCACTGAACTATCCAACTCTAGCTCTTCCCAAGCTTTCTGGCATCTAGCCAAAAACCTCTCCAACAATTTCTCTTGCTCGTCTTTCCCTCCCCTTTCCCACTCTGATGGCACAACCATCACTTCTTCCTCTGACAAAGCTAAACTCTTCGCTCAAACTTTTGCTAGAAACTCCCCCTTGGATGATTCCGGTGCTATTCCTCCCTCTCCGCCCTCCTCTCTCTTACTTATGCCTAATATCCTATCTCTTCTAAAGATGTACTTTCTACCCTCTCTGGGCTTAACACTAATAAGGCGTACGGTCCGGACGGTGTTCCTCCTGTTGTTCTCAAAAACTGTGCTTCCGTGCTGACTCCCTGCCTAGGCAAACTCTTTCGTCTCTGTCTATCCTCTAACGTCTTCCCTTCATGCTTGAAGTTTGCTCACATTCAACCTGTCCCAAAGAAGGGTGACCGCTCTCAACCCTCCAACTATCGTCCAATTGCTCTTATCTCTTGTCTTTCTAAAGTTTTTGAAACTATTCTTGCTTCCAAATTTCTTAAGCATTTCTCTTCTCATAATCTGCTCTCAGATCGCCAGTATGGCTTCCTTAAGGGTCGCTCTACTGGTGATCTTCTTTCATATCTTACTAACTCTTGGTCATCCTCCTTTCGGCACTTCGGTGAGACTTTTTCTATTGCACTAGACATATCGAAAGCCTTCGATAGAGTCTGGCATAAATCTTTAATTTCTAAACTACCCTCCTTCGTATCCCTCCATCTGTGCCTTTGTCTCTAATTTCCTTTCCGGCCGTTCCATAGCCGCGGTTGTGGACGGCCATTGTTCACTTCCTCACTCTATAAACTCCGGTGTTCCTCAGGGCTCTGTCCTATCTCCTATTCTCTTTCTAATTTATATAAAATGATCTCCTTAACTGTACCTTAATTCCCATCCATTCATACGCAGACGACTCAACCTTGCACTACTCCATTAGTTTTTCAGAACGCCCCAGCCAGCAATCCCTCAACGACAAAACGTAATGAAGCTATAGAACTCTTAAATTCTGATCTAAATACTATTTCCAATTGGGGCAGAGAAAACCTTGTTAACTTTAATGCTTCCAAAACCCAATTTCTCCATCTATCTACCCGTCAGGATCTCCCAGCGGACTATCCCTTATTCTTCAACAATACAAAAATCAACCCTTCATCTTCTCTCAATATTCTTGGTGTCTCTTTTTCTTCTGCTCTCATTTGGAAGGACCATATTACCAGTCTTGCTAAGGCAGCCTCCCAGAAGCTGGGTGTGCTCAACCGCCTTAGGGGGTTCTTTTCCCCTGCACAGCTTCTTGCTCTGTACAGGGGCATAGTGCGGCCTTGTATTGAGTATTGTTCACATGTGTGGGGAGGTTCCTCTCACACTGCTCTCCTAGACAAAGTTGAAAGGAAGGCCTTTCGTATCATTAACTCCCGTCCACTCACCAACTCTCTGCAATCTCTCTCTCTCCGCCGCAATGTTGCATCTCTCTCGCTATTCTATCGCTACTATAATAATCAGTGTTCCTCAGAGCTATCCCAGTGCATACCACCTCCTTTACGTAGGGCACGTGGTACCCGTCTTGCAACTCAATCCCACCCCTACTCTGTGCAACTCTCCAACCCAAGAGTGAAATGTTACTCTCAAACTTTCTTCTACTCAACAGCTGAGCTCTGGAACTCTCTCCCAGAATCAGTCTTTCCCTCTTCCTATGACTTAAATTGCTTCAAACTCCGTGTGTCCAGGCATTTTGGCTCGAACGTCCCTTGATTTTGGCCCTGTCACTCTTTCAACTATGGGGGAGGCACTTGCTATAGGCAGTTATGCCTTTTGCCTCCCTCAATCACATAGAACAAAAAAAAAAAAAAAAAAAACACACACATATACATACAGATAACACATACACACATGTACAGATAACACACACACACATATACTGTACATACATATAACACACACACACATACTGTACATACATATAACACACACACACAAACATACACACACACCGACACACACACACACACACACACACAGTCATACATCCGGTGTCACACACTTTCCTACAGTGACTTGATATATAGTACAGATAGAGCTAATATATAGTACAGATAGAGCTAATATATAGTACAGATAGAGCTAATATATAGTACAGATAGAGATAATATATAGTACAGATAGAGATAATATATAGTACAGATAGAGATAATATAGTACAGATAGAGATAATATATAGTACAGATAGAGATAATATAGTACAGATAGAGATAATATATAGTACAGATAGAGATAATATAGTACAGATAGAGATAATATATAGTACAGATAGAGATAATATAGTACAGATAGAGATAATATATAGTACAGATAGAGATAATATACAGTACAGATAGAGATAATATATAGTACAGATAGAGATAATATATAGTACAGATAGAGATAATATAGTACAGATAGAGATAATATATAGTACAGATAGAGATAATATATAGTACAGATAGAGATAATATATAGTACAGATAGAGATAATATATAGTACAGATAGAGATAATATATAGTACAGATAGAGATAATATAGTACAGATAGAGATAATATATAGTACAGATAGAGATAATATATAGTACAGATAGAGATAATATATAGTACAGATAGAGATAATATAATGGGGAGTCAAGTATTACAGGATGTGGTGCTTTTGTTAACTAATTAACTACATTGTAAACCCAGCTCCTGTTTACTAATTAACTACATTGTATACCCAGCTCCTGTTTACTAATTAACTACATTGTATACCCAGCTCCTGTTTACTAATTAACTACATTGTATACCCAGCTCCTGTTTACTATTTAACTACATTGTGTACCCAGCTCCTGTTTACTAATTAACTACATTGTATACCCAGCTCCTGTTTACTAATAAACTACATTGTATACCCAGCTCCTGTTTACTAATTAACTACATTGTATACCCAGCTCCTGTTTACTATTTAACTACATTGTGTACCCAGCTCCTGTTTACTAATTAACTACATTGTATACCCAGCTCCTGTTTACTAATTAACTACATTGTATACCCAGCTCCTGTTTACTAATTAACTACATTGTATACCCAGCTCCTGTTTACTATTTAACTACATTGTGTACCCAGCTCCTGTTTACTAATTAACTACATTGTATACCCAGCTCCTGTTTACTAATTAACTACATTGTATACCCAGCTCCTGTTTACTAATTAACTATATTGTATACCCAGCTCCTGTTTACTAATTAACTACATTGTATACCCAGCTCCTGTTTACTAATTAACTACATTGTATATCCAGCTCCTGTTTACTAATTAACTACATTGTATACCCAGCTCCTGTTTACTAATTAACTACATTGTATATCCAGCTCCTGTTTACTAATTAACTACATTGTATACCCAGCTCCTGTTTACTAATTAACTACATTGTATATCCAGCTCCTGTTTACTAATTAACTACATTGTATACCCAGCTCCTGTTTACTAATTAACTACATTGTATACCCAGCTCCTGTTTACTAATTAACTACATTGTATACCCAGCTCCTGTTTACTAATTAACTACATTGTATACCCAGCTCCTGTTTACTAATTAACTACATTGTATATCCAGCTCCTGTTTCATCATGTGGGAGATATTGTTTATGCTGAGATATATGTCATCTCTCTTTCTCTCTCTCTATATATATATAGGGGAGGTGTGGCGGAGTGGTCTTGCCACTGGCCTGGTAATCCAAAGGTCCCGGGTTCAAATCCCGATGCATCAATGGGAAGATATTATTGGGATGGAATTTGTGCTGTACCTAGTATCAGTGCATTACCACAAAGCCCACCGAAACGCTAATTAAATACCCTCATTGTTCCCAGATTAAATAGCACTGTATGAGTATTCCCATATTCAAAATATGCTATAGGGCTGCAAAGCCTGGTGAGTTATCTGCTCAACAGGTGGCGTTGTGTGTGTGTGTAAGAGTGAGAGTCCGAGTGTAGGGGGTGAGACAGTGAAGCACGGGAACGAGGTGTCTTCAGAGATGGGGTCACTTCGGGCCATGAGTGAGCACCTTGCCTCATGTGAAGGCAAGATGGCAGGTGCTCGTTGTACTCTACGTGCTTCACATGTCTCACTCCCTAGACTGGAACAAGACCTCACGGGCTTCACTGCTCATTGTACAGCTGTGAATGTCCAAGCTCTCAGCCTATGCCCGAGAGGGAGTAAGTTGGAATATAGAAAAAAACAAAAAAACAAAAAAAATCTCTCTCTCTCTCTCTCTCTCTATATATATATATATATATATATATATATATATATATATATATATATGTTGAAGCCCTGGACAGGAATTGAACCACTTGACAAAAGCATGATTAGAGAGAAGAAGAAGAAGAATCCCGCCGGACTCTGGATATGAAATATCACCATACTAATCTACAGACGCCTCCCCCCCCCTATTTCACCACAACTATTGACCTTCAAGACATGACCTCTGAATACCAACACTAGAATATAGGTTTGAGTCCCGAAGGGAAGAAGGAAAACCTAATATTTAGTAGTGGCCCCGGAATAATTGACGATGCGCCTTACAACAGTTATGGCCAATCTTTGAACTCGTGGATCACCGTTCAAACGACCCGCCTAATAGAGTAAAATATCAAGATTGCCAAATCTTTGTGAGCGAACGATCATTTAACACTCACAGACTTGTCCGTATAATGATGTGGGTACCACTACTAAAAAAAAAAACAGTAAAAAAAAAGTAAAATTGTTATTGCCATGTTATAATAAAATGTGAGATAATCTGATTGTGACTTCCACCTTAAGAATCAGCCCTAATCAACAACTTGGGTTCCTCTCAGCTGGGAAACAACTAGCCTTAGCTCTATAACTTCACTCAAGTAATAATCAATGGACACAAAATACACAGTAATGATTCACAAGTTTATTCTTTAATGGCGAGGGTACATTCTCAATATGGTGTTGAAAAATAATATATGGATAACATTCATATAAGTAATAATAATGTTAAAGATATAACATATAAATAATAATACAGAGAGAGGTTAAGTCTCAATCACAATATGTAGTGTCCTGAAAGAAAATAATGAAAAGCTCAATATGGCTTCACTCAGAGTAAATAATAGTTACTGCATAGCATACACACACAGTACTGAAGGTATGTAATTTAAGACACTAATTGAGCTCAACACGAATAATAAGTTATGATAGCTTGATCTAGAGATAAAACTCTAATAACTCAAAGAGTAATAATTATGAATATATATTCATGAATATATAAGATTTAAATAATAGTCATGTATGCGTGACTGAACTTCAAAGTGAACAATAAGTTAATGCAACTTGAATAAACATAGAGCTAGAATAACTCAAAAGGTACACTCACGCATACTAAAAGTTGCTCAGAGGTGGGCCTTTCCTACCCCTA
The DNA here is from genome assembly GCA_032716605.1 of Paralithodes platypus. Taxonomy (NCBI): domain Eukaryota; kingdom Metazoa; phylum Arthropoda; class Malacostraca; order Decapoda; family Lithodidae; genus Paralithodes; species Paralithodes platypus. The sequence continues at coordinate 31,674,794 of CM064566.1, forward strand.
TTCCACCCTGGGCAGGTGGAAGGGGGGAGTCGGGTCCAAGTCTACCCCCATCTCCACCCCCAAACTATCCCCAACTCCCCACCTTCATTCTCTAGCTGGCAGTTTGTGATTAGCGACGATTTTTCTCATGTGTTATGAATTATTGTTAAACCATCATTGCACATGCTTACAATGGTCAACATTTAAAATATATTAGGAATTTATTAATACAATATACTGTATAATTGCATTCTCAAAATGAGTCTCTATACACAACGTGGGCTACAAGAATCTCGGCTGTAGTGGATCTCTCTCTCTCTCTCTCTCAACACGCAGACTTCGAGGTCAGTTCATTCAAGTTTTTAAAATATGTAATGGGTTTGATAATGTGTATCATAGCAAAATGTTTAGCCTCGTTATGAATACGATGTGCAACCATGGCTGGCATTTAGAGTTGAAAAGGTTCAGCACTAGTATTTGTGGAAACTGTTTCCCACTTATGATCTGTTCTACCTGGAACAAACTTTCCTCAGAAGTTGTACACATTTGTTCAGTTGAACAGTTCAAGAAGACAGTAGAAAGTATTTTGCACACTCTGTAAGGATTGTAGTGCACTGAAAAATGTCTCTCCTTCCACTTCAAATATTTCCCCGTAATGGACCGCAATGTCTTTTGAGATACTAACTATTACTTGTAACTCCATGTAACTCTCATAGCACACACTTTCTATAACCAAGATTTAACGGGTCTGAATGTGGTATACAGTATTTCCCTTAATTAGTGTGTATGTGATGAATGTTACATGTATTCGATACACATAGAGGAGAGTTGATGGTAAAATGTTCTATTAATCCTATTAATGATTTGGGGGCTTGTAGAGGTGAGAGGCTGGGATCACAGATAGAGACAGAGAAGGGGTAAGTGGGAAGGCGAGCCCTGCTACTCAAGGGCTCTATACTCAAACCTTACTAAAATTTCACACCGACTTTGATAGTAATTTGTATCGAGTTCTACATTTAATTGATCGAAAAAAGTGTAAAGACCACATAATTAATGAAATGCAGACCGTTTATAGTATGTATGGTATTGAATAAATGGGAGAAACTGAAACAATCATTAACAGTTGCAACACTATTCCAGCCAATCTTTGCCTTTAGTCCTTTCCTGTTATGATATATAAACCCGACTGTGTAAGTAATTTGAGAACCTAGGAGTAGATCGTAGAGGGCACGTTGATGTGTATTGAAATTATGGTGAACATAATATCCTGAATACTGTATGATATTGGATTTAATTACGGTATTATTATATTGAAATCACATTAAGTCTTGATGGTAGAAAGTAGTGCAATGAGAGAGAGAGAGAGAGAGAGAGAGAGAGAGAGAGAGAGAGAGAGAGAGAGAGAGAGAGAGAGAGAGAGAGAGAGAGAGAGAGAGAGAGAGAGAGAGAGAGAGGCAGAAGACCACTACAGTCAAGATTCGTGTAACCCACGTTAAGTATAGAAACTAATTTTGAGAATACAATTATCATACAGTATATTGTATTTATAAATTCCTAATAAATGTTAAATGTCGGCCATTGTAAGCATGTGCAATGATGGTTTGACAATAATGTGCAATACATGAGAATACTCGTCGCTAATCACAAACTGCCAGCTAGAGAAGGAAGGTGGGGAGATAGGGATAGTTTGGGGGTGGAAGATGGGGGTAGACTTGGACCCGACTCCCTCTTTCCACCTACCCAGGGTGGAATAGGGGAAGGAAGGATCCACCCCTAAGAAACTTTTAGTACGCGTGAGTGTACATGTATGAATTATACTTCATACAGTGTGATACTAATATTAGTCATAAATATGTGACTGAGGATAAATACTCTGTGAATAAACTATCTATGATAGTGATGTACCCAGATGATAAAAATAGCATAAAAACTAGGTCTGAATAAGCGTTCACGGGTTTTTATGTGTAAGTGCATGTATTTATTCCCGGACAAACATATATATATTTCCACATAAAGAACACAGGAACCTTTACCCAAGGAAGTATATAAATATTTACCCCACGATAGATGTGTAATTGTTCCCCCTTAACAGAGCAACGGATAATAATTAAATAGGAAAGAATGGACAATCTTCGATTATTAAGTTAAACTATGAACCTAAACATACCAACTTAAACCCTAATTCCAATCATCGTTACCATTACGAAACAAAAGAACACTTAAAGGTTTAGGAAGAGGAAAGGCACTGGTAGAGCGTTTGGCGAGCACGTTTCACTTGTCCAAGTTGTCCAACGGTTGATCACATGGACCCAGAGGCTTCACACACGCTCACTAGGCTCGGGCCCAAACAACTTGATGCTCCTGGCTCTATCTTGGTTCTTCTTTCTCTCCACACGACACTCTAGAATACTGTCTGCACTGAACTGGGATGATGATTTAACTAGAGGTTTATGAAGAGTATCAGTTTGGTACAGTGATACTAATCTAGCATCTAGCTCAGCATCCAAGCTACTAGATCCACCTGAGATATAGGAACTTCCTGTATGTGTGCTTGTAAGTCTCCGAATTACCGGATGTTGACAACTTGTTAGCAGCATAGGAAGCTCTTCACTAGAGGCTTCACCTGACTGATCCCTTTCTAACTTAGGGATCCTGATGTCGTATTCCAAAATTGGAATTAAGCCAGTTGGCTGATTGTTTGATTTAACCTTGTTCAGTGCAGGTAGTAACTCCTTTTTGGTCGGCATCAGGGGGCTTTGATCTCGGGGTAATAGGGGTGTGTGTGATACCCTGATTTTGAGTTTAGGGATGAAAGGAGTTGTACTAATATTTGTTTGTCTGTGTGACTTGTTCGAGGATGATGCTTGGGGAGTTTTGGTCTTCTTATTTGCCCTAAGTTTGACCTGATGGTAATTTAGGAGTGAGATTTTAATTTGGGGGTTTGGTTAGAGTTTTTTTTGTTTTCATATTTAGTGCTGAGGGGATAAGTTAAATCTGAAAGGGCTTGTTTATTTGCAATGCTATTACTCTCTGCATAATTAGTTTGGCACTCTACTGGGGGGCCATGGGGGTTTTGGTAGTTAATTTGCATACACTCGGGTGCGTCACAAATTGTCACTGGTTGGTTTTGGTGGTTGTAGGAGCTCTCCCTGGAATTCCCACGTTCTTCGTTTTCTATGAGAGCTGTTCCTGGGGGGCGCGTATTCTGGCTTGGTTGAGTCCCGTTTTCTGACTTGATGTTGATGGTGGTCCTGGGTCCTGGAGGGCACAGGCTTTGGTTCCTGGCTTCTTATGGGAGAAATGCGGCATATTTGGTCCGAGGTGTTATGTGTAGACGGGAGCAGGTGGTTTTTATTTGGCATATCTTGTCCAGACCCCGTCATCTCAAAAATAATAAAATATAATATTAAACGAGATCTAGCAGGTTGCGCTTCTCATGCATCTGCTGTTATTCTGCAGGTCCCCATCTCTTAACTGGGATGTTATGTCCTTCACTGATATATCAAGACTCTCTTAGCGATACAGCAGATGAATGGGAAGTGGATAATGGGAGAGCCGGAATCGTCAATGATTCCGGGGCCACTACTAAATATTAGGCTTTCCTTCTTTCCTTCGGGACTCAAACCTATATTATATTAGTGGCCCCTCCATCATTGACGATGCGCCTGACGTCACAAGCCTGGAGGGGGACATTCATAAAAAATATCTAAACAACTAACAAATTACTAAGGTTGATAAAAACACAAAATTCAGATCCAGTTTAATACATTTTTTATAAAGGAGGTACAGGTAGCGTTCTTAAAGTAATACCTGAAGTGCTGTAATCGTTACTTTTTTATAGAATAGTAGATCACAGCACACATAAACTATACATATAGAATATGGCACAATATGTACATTATTATATCATAAAATAAAGGTACAATAAATATATACTTCTGATTATTCTCAAAAAATAAAAAAATACTTTATTTGGTACTCTAATACAAAAAATAGGATGTACTTAAAATTAAAATTGCTCCTGACTTAGACTGGTTAAGTCTTAGGAATTGGGTATCACATGAACTCTACACATGTATGTATAAATCATAGAAGGCAGACAGGAGGCCTCAGCTGAAACACTCCCCCCCCCCCCCCCCTCTTTCAATAGCTTAAATCTAGACTTTCTGCCTAGGAGCTATACATTGCAAGTTTGGTTTTGTGAGGTTCACAGCCAGGTACCGCGTAACGAAGGTATGGTTAGAGGACCATAAGTTGGTCCCCTGAATGTCATTTAGAGAATAGTTTTCAAAAATCGGAGCGAAGCTGCCCATTTACGAATATCATGTGCTCGCCCAGGAGCATCCGGATTACTCTCACGTATGACTTCTACCAACAAAGCTGCTAATCGCCGCTTCTGTAAGCGCGTACCTGCTCGTGAAACTCAGAGGGACCCGGCCTGTGTTGGTCGAGAATCCTGCATAAATAATATCAACGATTTCACCGGACATAAAAGGTGTTGTCTATCGCCGTTCTTGAGGGCTGGTACCTCGAATTCAGTAAAGACATGATACGCATGCTCGTTCTTTGCCACAAAGTTAGGTGTAGGTGCTATATGGATACTCATATCACGCCTGGAGAACCTAAGGCAAGATGGGTCAGAACTCATCGCTGCCAACTCAGATACCCTATTACCCTTTGCCAGAGCCATAGGAAAAACAGCCTTCTTTAACCTTAACTCGAATGGAGGATTGTGACAATACCTGGGAGAGTGAAGTTGAGTGAGGGCTAAATAAAGAGACCAGGTGGGCATAAGTTGGCGCGGTAGGGGACGAAGCCGGAAGCATGCATTCATGAACCCCTTCTCCTCCACCTCAGGTATAGAAAAGCCAGTTAAATAAAAAAAATGGCCTCCTAACAGCCGTGAGGTGATACCTTAATGTGACAACTGACAGTGATCGTCTTTCGAAAAGATATTTCAAATATTTAATTACTAAAGCTACTGAGGACTGTTGTTGGTCAGTTTTTGTGATCCAGGTAGTAAATGCCTTACAATGTGATTGGTACTGTCTTTGAGTTGATTTAGTATATTGATTAATCAACTTGTGAGTCACACTCTCACCAAAATTAGTTAGCAAGTTAGCCTTCTGAATACCCACAAGGCAAAAGTTAGCGAGGTCTTATGGTTTCTAATCGTGTCTAAGTGGAAGTACGAGATCGGGAGTGACACCGGGTTCTCGCACCACGTTTTCAATTGATTGTACCACACTTGGGCCGGCCACAATGGCGCAATCATTGAGACCACACCCCGATAACTGCGTAGTTTGTGAACTACTCTGCACATTAAGGATGATTCTGGAGGCAGAAACAGATAAATGAAGCTCCATTTGTTCCAGTCCACCAGAATCGCGTGTGGTCCTCCCGCCAGGGTCTGACTCCGGCGTCTAAGGAACTGAGGCAACTTGTGAGTTGTCTCTAACGTGAACAAGTCCACTTGTGGATGGCATGGCTCCGCAAATCATCTCTTAAAAGATGTTTTACTTTAGAGACCATTCTACTAGGGTGCTCTGTCGCCGAGACAGAGCGTCTGCCCAGATATTTGCTACACCGAGGAGATATGTTGCATGAAGATAAATCTCTAGCTTTTCGGCTAGCAGAAAGATGTTTTCCGACAACACTTGAAACACTCGAGATCTCGCTGACGTCTTGCTTCTGAATGCATGAGACTGCATTCAGATTGTCCATCCTGAAGGCTATTGACTTTCCCGCTAAAGTTGAGCCGTGCTCCTTTAAGAAGAATAAGGGGATTAGTAACTCTTTGGTATTTATGTGAAGGTCTTTGTACCTGGACCATAGACCCTGACCTTGATGGCCCAGGTTCGACTGATACCCCCATCCCAGGGTACCTGACGCGTCTGTATCCATCCAGACCATCGGCGGAGGAGTTGTCCATGTCAAAGAGGAGTGTAAAACTTCTGGCTTCGCCCAGGCCGCCAGTAGGTTTTGGATTAATTTCGGGATTTGCCATAGTGTTTTTGCCGGCAAAAGTGGAGATCACTGGTTCCCTCCAAAATTAGCCTTTTCACCTTTACACGCCCTAACAGAACCGTCAACCTGATCCAGTTGAGTGACTCTACAAGAGACTCCCAAACCCTCCTCGTGGTAGTTAGAGAGTGCAGAAACCGAAAGAGTTTCTTGCAGAATCTCTGACGGTTATCTGCACTGACTCAGAGCAAGAAGCTCAGTGTCTCATAGCAGACCCACCCATTGGATGGCCCTCATGGGATTCAAGTTGGACTTCGCCAAGTTCACCTTGAACCCCAGGGCGGTGATATGAGAAATGACCTGTTGTACATTTTCTAGGCATGCAATTTTGGAATTTGCTACTATTAACCAATCGTCGAGGTACCAGTAAATCATGATTCCTATTTTTAGCAATGGTAGCAAGGACCGTCGGACTTATTTTGTGAAAATTCAAGGTGCAAGATTTAGACCAAAGGGCATCCCTTGAAAAACAAACGTCTGATTCCCTTGGCACAGAGCCAGGTACTTTTGAAATTGTTTGTTTATAGGGACGTCCCAGTAGGTATCTGTTATATCTAAGGAACACATCCAGCCTTGCGGCGGCAGTGTCAGCCTGATCTGATTCACCTTCAGCATCCTGAATGACTGATTGTGACTGTAGTGATTCAGAGAAGACAAATCGATGATCGGCCTCATCTGAACGCTGTCCATTTTTGGCACCAAGAATATCCAGAATATGTACACAGGCTTATTAGAATTTACTGGGACAATGATCTGCTTGTTCACCATTTCCCGGATGATGGATCCCACCTATAATGAAACAGGGATTAATTCTAGGGGGATACGTAAGCGAGGTCGCCAAGATCGTCTCCACTAGAGACCCTTGCGGACCACTGTCCTTACGCATGTTCGCCGGGGGCATGCACGATAACATACCCGAAAGTTGTCAGTCTCTAGACTGGCCATGTCCGGCAGAGCTGATCTCGTTTCCGACTCGCCATTCCGCGGCCCTGGGAGTGAGAGAGCTTCGTGGTGTTTCATTTTTTTATTGGGAGGGATTTGACTCAACATGACTGGTAGTGAGGCGAGAGGCTTTGCTATCATTGCTGCCTGTCTGTTAAACCATAGACTGACCCCTGAACCACCTCCCTTTACCCCTGGACTGACCGCGGCCTCTAGCTGTGCCACAGCTTCCGAGGCGGGGTTGCGTCTTTGAAGACTGCTGTGACTGAAACGTGCCACGAAATAGACTCTTAGGATAATGTGACTTACGGGGTGACTCACTCTTCGGCTTTGAAGCAATGGGACGGCTAGAGTCCAGTAGACAATTTACGGTGCGCCAGGCAACTGTGGAGGCAAGAGTAGCAGTGAAAACATCTGATACTATTTATCTTCTACCTATCTCCTCAGGGAGCTTCTTGATCAGGTACACCCTCAGATCTTGGCGAACCCGCACCGCCTCAAACAAAGCTGTGCAAATATCTCCAAGAGCCTGAACGGAGTTCTGTAACAAGATGCGCCTAGTTAAAGATAGCCCCTTGTGAGTGCTATTATCCGTTACTGACTCAGTCATTTTAGCCAAAGAATCAGCAAGTTGACGGCTGAGTAAAAGCTGCGACAACAACCTCCAGGCTCTCTGTCTTATTTTAAAGTCTTTATCAATTTGTACCTGCGTAGGTGAACTAAATGGCTCAGCCAACTGACACAACATTAACTTAGGAGCACTCAGGAAGTCTAACATACACTTAGGAAACCCTTTCGCCTGGCCTACTGGCATAGAGAACCCATGATGATCTTCAGGTGTCAGCTGGTGACTGCTTTTATAATTAATTGTGCTGGCAAACAGCTGGGCCTCTTGTCCTCACCAAGCCCACGGCCCCAAACTCTCTTCTTCAATGTTTATCACTGGAAGACCTGAATCATCCCTCTGCGGAACAGTGTTAAGTTCAGTCCCTGTAACAATTTAACATCATTAAGGAAGAAAAGAAGAAAGCATATAGAGAGTGGTTGGGTAGTAGAGGGAATGAAGATTTCGAGAGACAGAAACGAGCGAGGTACGTGGAGAGTAAGAGGGTGGTGAAGAGAGTAGTGAAGGAAAGTAAGAGAAGAGTAGATGAGGAATTTGGAAGGAATCTGAGTGTAAAATGGAGGGAGAGTAAGAAACTGTTCTGGAAAGAAGTTGTTACGACCGGGACTCGTATAAAACAAGGGCTCTTAATCATTGGACTAGAAAGGCACACAGTCACAACAGTAACACTAGATCCAACCCTCGAACTTATAATGCCGGCGCACAAAAACACCTATACCCTCCAGAGTTAAATCTGCGATAGCAGGGTATCCTCTAACTTGGTATAAATGCACTACTACTACAGGCTGATGATCTCTGATACAGCCTGGTCACAACAACATACAATTACGCTAATAATGTATACAAGGGAAAGATAGAGATCTTAATTAAATCACTGCAATGATTTAATGCAAACAAGAAGAAGGTATAATTAAAGTTACTCTAAACAATAATAAACTGTCACTCCTATATTAAAGAAAGTTAATGAAAGTCCTAAAGCATCGAACAGGAATCTTCTGAAGAAAGTCTGATGCTGCTTAAGATGATCGAATCGGATTTTGAACTGTTATATAAAGCAGGAACAAGATATGACAAGTGTAGGGACATACAGTGTTAACTGGCACGGGAATAATAATAAATGCGCAATAGTATTATCTCCAACAACAAAATAAGTACTTCCTCAGGCAACTCAAAAAGCCTGCTCGGGTTGTGCAACTTAACAACAACCAAGGCACCAAGGCTTACAATCAACGTGAATAAAAATGCTGCATACATAACATAAGAGTTTATAATCTTGATCGGGTGTCTGCTAGGCGAATAAAGTCTAGCTGGGATGTAGTAGGCTAGGAAACAATGGCTGAGCAAGCGGCTCGTAGCCTAGCGAGGTCCTTAAGACTGTACGGCCTAATTACGTTAAATGACGGGGTGCTCTCTTGAGAGATCCAGATCGCTAGTATTTGGTTCTCTCCTGGCGACCCTCTCAAAGTCAAAGCAAAATGAGTTAGCACAGTGTCGGGTGGCAGAGGCAAAAGCCCTCACTCGCAACACAGTGCTAAACTCACAAGGTACACAGTCAGAAAGGCCACCTAGGCTTCCCACGTATCCGTTGCGATTGTACAGGTTCAACAAAACCTGGTACACATCAGAAATCACAACAACAATAGCCTCACCCCAGTCTAGCATTGAATAGCCCAGCAGACAACCAAGAAAAAGATAGGGAGACACCGTGAGTGTGGCGAATCTCTACAGACAAAATGTTAACCCCTCCAAAATGTCTATCTAAACATGGAATATCTGAGAGCTTCAGCATATAATACGATGGCCGATATATGAAATCGTGCAGAACCAAAGGGGAGTTATGATGTTAAATAGAGTGGAAGAATGAGAGGTAAGAAGTTGAGAGAGAGAGAAAGTGCTCTATAGATAGAAGTCGGGGACAGGTGGTAAGGGAGGTGTGAAGGGTATGCTGGTCATGCAAGCTCTGAGCAAGGAAGGCACAAGGCAGCAGGGAGTGCGGGGGGACTACTTCCTGACGCGGAAGGAGGGTGGTACGTCAGCCAGCCACTCAGAGGGCCCGGCCGTGGCATGACGTCACCGAGACAACGTGTAACACTACGCACACTACCCTCTGCCTCCTGCACTTACTCACTCACACTCTCTAGCTGTATCATTCAGTCTTATACATTAAACTTATAACTGATGATATAAAATATAATCCCTTGTCACAGGCGAAAACAAAGACTACTTCTATACTGCCTGTGACATGATGATTCACAAGAAAGAAAGTACACCATTGTAGATAGACTGTAGCCAAATACATTGCCCTGGCGAGTGTTAGCGAGTGGCCAAGCGAGCGGCTGAGCCCACGTGGCTTTCTGCTAAGCTGCAGGCGTCACAAAGTCAAGAAAGTTAGGGAAGGTAGCAACGGAAACAGTAAGGGTGTGAAAGATAAGAATGGGAGAATGATAGCCGAGAAGCAAGAGAGAGTCGAAAGATGGAGGGAGTACTTCAGTGAGTTGCTAAATGTAAGGAATGAAGAGCAAGCAAACATAGCTGGATATGGTATGGGAGGGAGAAGAAGAGAAGTAGTGGAGGAGGAGGTGGGGATCAGGTGGTCAGAAGTGTGGGAAGCCATGAAAAGAGTGAAGTTGGGGAAAGCACCAGGAACAGATGGAGTGTGTGGGGAAATGTTGAGGTATGGTGGTGAGATAGTGATAGAATGGGTATGGAAAATGTGCAAACTAGCATGGGAGAAGGGGAGTGCACCCGATGACTGGAAGACTGGCATAATAGTCCCCCTATATAAGGGCAAAGGGGAAAGAGGAGTGTGTGGTAACCACCGAGGAATATGTCTTCTAAGCGTAGTAGGGAAGGTATTCAGTAGGGTAGTGATTGAGAGAGTGAGAACGGAGAAATGGATAGGCGACGAGCAGGGAGGTTTTAGGAAGGGAAGAGAATGTGTAGATCAGATTTTTACCCTGAATTGTGTTGTGGAGAAGTATCTGGAGAAGAAACAAAAGGTGTATGTTGCCTTTATGGACTTGGAGAAGGCCTATGACAGAGTGGATAGAGAAGGTTTGTGGAAAGTACTTAGAATATACGGAGTAGAGGGCAAGTTGCTAAAAGCAGTGAAGAGCATGTATGAGGGTGCAAAGGCGGCAGTACGTGTGGAGAGTTAGCAGAGCGAGTTCTTTGACCTGAATGTTGGTTTGAAACAGGGGTGTGTGATGTCCCCGTGGTTGTTTACTGTATATATGGATGGAGTCATGAAAGAAATACTATCAAGAGCAGTGGATGTTGGTGCATCGCTGAAAAGGGAGGGAATTGAGTGGAAGCTACCTATACTGCTGTTTGCGGATGATACAGTTCTGATGAGTGATAATGAATGGGAGTTGCAGGGTCTGGTAAATGGGTTTGGAACAGTGTGCGAAAAACGGAATTTGAAGGTAAATGCGGGGAAGAGCAAGGTTATGGTCTTCGAAAGGGGTGAGTCACAGAGTGTGAGGTGAAGCTGAACAGTCAGGCTATGGAGATCGTCAACTCTTAAGTATCTGGGCAGTGTGTTGAGTAAAGATGGGACTATGGATGAAGAAGTGCGGGAGACGATACAACAGGGGAAGAGGGTTGTAGGAACGCTAAAACCAGTAACAAAAAATAGGGTGGTCAGTATGGAAGTGAAGAAGTCCTTGCATGACAGTGTGGTAATCCCGACACTGAGTTACGGAAGCGAAGCATGGACGTTGGTTGAGAGACTCAGACCAAGAGTGAGAGCAGTGGAAATGAATTACTTAAGGAGTGCGTGCGGAATTACATGGAGGGATAGACAGACTAATGAGGAAGTAAGAAGGAGGTGTGGTGTGCTGGAAAGTGTGAAAAGGAACAACTTGAGATGGTTCAGCCATATGGAACGTATGGAAAGCGAGAGAATGACTAAGAGAGTGTACGAGAGCGAGGTGGAGGGACAGAGAGGGAGAGGTAGACCGAATGAGAGGTGGAAGGATGGAGTGAGGAAGTACATGAACGAAGGCGGTGCTGGTTGGGGGAAGGGGCGTCGACTGACTGGGGACAGAGGTGCATGGGGGCGGTTCGTTCGTGGTCACCCCTTCGGGGATCACGGCGTCAGGCAATAGATAGATAGATAGAAGTCCATCATTTTTTGACCAGTCTGAAAAAAAATTCACAGAGGATGTGGGAGGTAGGGACGGGGACTGTGAGTAGACAAGGAACTCAGGATTATATAAACTCGGAATGGCTTTGATCACTACATCTAACACATCTCCGACTTGGTTCTTGGCCCTTAGCTTCTTAGTCTCACTCATTTCTATGAACCAATATTCAGGCACAGGTATTTCACCGGCGACTGTCGACTGTGCGACCTCAGGGCGAGTAGGCTTAATGACTGTCCAAGTCTTATCAGGACCATATAAAAGAGGCATAGGACCTTCCTTATATAGCACTGTACGATCAAGGAGAGGTGGAATTAGATCGGCTAAAATATTGAGCTTGGAAGGTAACAAGGCAGCGGAAACCGACAGAGTAGCCGCCGGGGTTTCAGTGACAGAGGGGGGGGGGGGGTGATAATTAAAGTTAACTTTAGGTAAAACTTGCACATGGCCTAGAGGTTGCGCCACCAGAGCCGCAGGTGCTGGGACCTTCACCTGTTTTTCCTCTCTCACTATCTTGACAAAGTTAAGCCACTCTTGAAACTGTTCATTTGTCAATAATATTCCACCTTCCTGGAAAGAAGAAGACGAGGAGCGAGGAGATTCCGAGCCCCGCGTTCATGTATGTGAAGGACACGACCGTTGGCCAGATGGTTGCTCTTCCGAGTCTGCTAATTGCTGTTGCCAAGGTGTGACACGTGGTGGCCGGGCTGGAGAAATAGTGAAGGCTTCCGAACAAATCTCCCCAGTCCGTTCAGCAGTGTCTTGTGTTCGTTTCTGTGAAGGCGGAATACCGGGCAGAACCTCCTCGTCATACCAAAGATCTGGGATAGGATAGTCCTCCATATGCTCTGCTGCCGGGTTACTCAGTTGCTCCAAAACTTGTGATGCATCATGGGACTGTCTGCCTGAAGTGACACTACTGCTATGATCTTTCCCGAGAACCAGAATTGCGAGAGACTCTTGCAGTGTCTCCCGGCAGGGGATCTTATAGGGCTGTTTTCTCTTGGGTGGTGGAGCCTGAGGCTGTCGTGGAGAAAAAGTTGGGCCAATTACACTAGCATCCGTGGTTGGTGAGGGATCCCGGCAGGAGGCAGAAGAGGAAGATTCCGGCTTATTAGAGGTCTTAGAGCTCTTAGAAGACTTCGCCGCAGACTGCTTTGAGGATTTCCCTTTGTCCTTCGACTTCACTTCACCGCTCTTCTGGCAGGATGGAGAGTCAGGACGTCGATGTTTCACCTCTTGTTGTAATAATAATAATAATAATAATAAACGGTTTATTAAAGAATGGCAGCCTTAGGAGCTGAAAATACACATTTTACAATTTAGTGGATGAACATGAGATGTACAGATATGAGGATGGTAAGCTTAGTTTACAAACAAAATAAATAAATACAATAATGATGCATGTGCAGAATACAAATTATCATAAAATAACCATGAGAGTAAGTGATATACAGTACATATACACATTTATTTACTTACTCATATACAGAACATACGTATATACACGTACGTGCGCACATACATATACATACATATATAGGAACATAAGAACATTCAGTAAGTGTGCACATGTCCGTATACACAAACGCTCACGTATGCACACAAACATACATACATACAGAAACTGTTTTGGTAAGGTCAGGTAAAGAGGGTGCGGGTACTACAATGGGAGGTTAATCCTCGGTAGTGTAGGTGTGTGTGTGTGCGTGTGTGTGTGTGAGACAGAAGGCGAAATATGGAAGAGCTGGGCGTTCTATTGTTAAGGGTGGAAATACATGGATGAAGATACGCGAACACTTAATAATAGATAATGCTTATGCATAGATTTATAATCAGAAGTTGCGCTAGTGAGCAATATGTTCTCGCTGATATGTACGTATATTTATATACATATGTGCATATGACCATATAAATATAAATACACGTACAGTACATATATATATTATATACCTTATATTCTCAACCGGGCTCGAACCATTGACAGCACGTACACACAGACATACATATACATAAATATATGCACATTACATGCATATATGCTCTTCTCTTATCCTACCTGATACTCTCAGCCGGGCTCAAACCACAAACAGTATACACTATACACATATGTATATACATAAATAACGCATACATACATACACATATACGCACACATACATACACATATACTGCACATACATAGATACATATATACACATATACATAAACAAACTCAAGCAAATACATACATAATTATATTCTAATACACACACGCACACACACTTATGCATATATTATTAAAGGTGGGCGCGTATATATGGTGTGACAGACCGTTATTACACATTATTAATAATATTAACAATGGTTGGGATAGGACTATTTTTATATCTGTCAGTTCTTGCTCTTATTGGTTGGAGTGTGTTGAAATGACGAGCTGCACGTGTAGGTCTAGGGGCGTCTGGTGGAAGTAAGTTTCTGTGTTGGGGGTGAACAAGCAGCTTAGAGGCAAACTGTTTGAGTGTGTTGTAGTGGTGGGTTGAAAGTGCAGGTATGCTAAGGGTGGTGAGAGCTTCCTCGTACCCTGGATATGTGCCACCCAGGATGATCCTGCATGCCCTCCTCTGAACTCTCTCCAGTTGACGTTGTTGTGTTAGGGTTAGAGAGGAGGACCAGGCGGGAGAGGCGTAGGTGAGCTTAGGGAGTATGAAGGTGTTATATATACTCTTCAGCTCATTCTCCGGCGCCCCCAGGGATCTCAACCGCCTTAGCATAAATAACTTGTAAGTGGCGGTCCTGACTGTGGTAGTTACATGTTTCTTCCAGTTCAGTTTGTTGTCCACAGCGATTCCGAGGAGTTTGGTGGACTCAACAAGCTGAAGGGGATGAGGACCAATTGTGACAGTGGGTGGAGGAAGGTCGGTAACGGAAGTGTTGATGTGCATGACCACTGTCTTGTCATGATTGATAGTCACATGATTGTCTGTGGTCCAGGCTTGAAGACGGTCGAGGATGTCTTGTAGGGGGTCATAGTTAGGGGAGGTGTTATCGACAGTAATGCCGACTGTCGAGTCGTCCACATACTTCCAGTGGAAGGGGGTGTCCTTTAGGGCATCATTAATCAAGATGAGGAACAATAGAGGCCCCATCTTTGTGCCCTGTGGGACTCCACATGTGATGTCTAGGAAGGTGGAGATGAAGCCTTGGTATCGCACTGCTTGTCGTCTGTCACTAAGGAAGTCGGTCAACCACGCAACCAGGGTAGGATGTAGCCCCAACTTTATGGCTTGTTGATGATGATGGTGTGGTCAACAAGGTCAAATGCTTTCCTGAAGTCAATAAAGGCAAGGGCGAGGGAAGTTTTTCTCTTCTCAAGATTTGTGTAAATATAATCTAGGAAGCTAATAAGACAGTGAGTGGTGGAGGAGGTTTTTACGTTGCCAAACTGTTGGGGATCTATCAAGTGACGGATTTGTGAGTAAGCCCAGGTGAATACAAAGTCCTCACAGATTAGACTAGGGATGGGTGTAATGGCAATTGGTCTGAGTTCATTAAGAGAATGTGGGGAGGGGGTTTTGGGGATTGGAGTGACGTATGAAGTTTTCCAGTCTGCAGGGCATTTACTTTGCCTTAAGGAGGCATTAATTATCGAGCAAAGGGGGGTGGCAAATTCCACCGAAAATTCTTTGTATATTTTCATGGGTAGGTCTACTGGGGTTGTTGATCTTTTTTATTTGAAACTGGAAAGCTTTTTGGCCACTTCAAATTCTTGAACAGTTACTGGGGGGGGGGGGGGGGGGGGAAGGGGATGGGAGGAAGGCAGGGAGGTTGGTGCGGTCTAGTTTGGGGAGGGTTTGGCAGATGGTAGAGAAGTGATTATTTATCAGTTCAGGTGCATCTACACGAGGGACATGGGAAACACAGGGGATCGAAGGAGTCCCACTACTTAAGCCACAAAGATTCTTAATTTTAGAGTACCACTGACTGATATTGGTTTGTTTTAAATGATGAATCTTTGTAGGGTAGTAGGACTTCTTCGCCCAACGGATTTCTCTTATCACAATGTTGCGTAGGTCCTTGTAGCGATTGTTGTCCGTGTAGAAGGCCTTATTCCGATTCTGCATCAATCTCTTGATCCGAGGAGTAATCCATGGGACGTCAGAGGGGTGTATTTTGGTCCTCTTGGTGGGGAAGAAGTGGTGGTAGGCTTCGGTGGTGGTAGATACAAAGTTGTCCCATTTGGCATTAACATCTTCTTCAGTGAGAACCTCTGTCCACGGGTAATGAACCAACCACTGCCCGAACCCCCGCATTGCAGAGTCTGGTGTTGGTCGGTAGGTCCGGATGACGGGGGTCTGTTGATGGGAGGTGGTAGGGGCAGGTGACCAGAACACAGAGAGATGAGTGCTGCGTCCCACAGGAGGTAAAGGTTCAGGTGGGAGGTACTGCTCATCCATGTCTGTCAAAATAAGGTCAAGAGTGTTGTGGTTGTGGGTGGGGAAGTCAACAATTTGTGAAAGATGCAGCTGTTCTTGAATCTCACAGGTGTCTAGTTCATTGAAATCCCCACAAACCACCAACTTGGATGATGGAAATTGGAGTTTGAGATCATCACATGTATCGATGATGTGGTTGATTAGTGCGGGGCCGGTGGGTGAGCGTGGTGGGTGGTAGATCACACAGTAGATAATGGAGGCAGTGTGACGAGGGTGGGAGGGGGGATTAACTCTCACCCAGAGTGCTTCGATTCCCTCCGGGACCTCAATATCCAGGCGAGATGCACACAGCTGTTTCCGGGCGAAAATAGCTACTCCTCCCCCCCTCCTCTCTGTCCGAAGTTGGTGAAAGAGGTCATAGTCTTGTATCATGCATATTTCTGGGGTGATTTGCCATGCTTCAGTAACTGCTACAATATCAGCACTAATTTGTTTAACTGTCACAATAAGTTCGTCGAGTTTATTACACAAAGAGGTGACATTGGACAGTAGCAGCGATGGGAGGTTATACCAAATACGGGGAACCTCAAAATGTGCGTATGGTTTCTCTACTGTCACTTTTTTAGGTACTTTTTTGTGTGTTTTTATGATAGGAATTCGCTTGGGGACATTCCTACCTCCTCTCCGGCCACGATTGTGAAAAATGTTCAATTCTTTTAAACGCACTATAGTGTCTGAAGGTGGGTATCCAGCCCCCTTTTTAAAACGAATTAAGGAGGAGGCAGAGTAGCAAGGCGACATGGTTGATTATGCTCTGTTTCCTGTTTCATGTCTAGTTCGTTTGGTAATACACAATAACACTGTAAATTACAATTGCACTTATCATAAATAGATTGTTCACTTGAGGTACAGATACGGTGATGGAGTCGAGGATGAACTGTGTGAAGGTGAAAGGTGAAAGCTCACAAATCCGACCCGGGCGGCTACGAGAGCGCCTTGGAGCACGTCTTCACCTCACGGTATCAGGCGGCCGAGTTGTAGTGGAGGGGAGGGCGACAGTAGTTCCACCAAGGGAGAACGAGGCCTAGATCGCCGGAGTTTCGGAGCAAGCGTCACCGACGAAGGTCCGTCTGAGGTCCTGGGCCTCTTGGTGGGGCGAGAGGGAGCTAGAGTACTGGAGTCATCGGACTCGGTTACGACTGACTTAATCACTTTAGAAATTTTAGATTTAGTAGCGGATGTACTAGAGCGAGCCGCCGTAGGGGAGGCCGCGGTTCTCAAAAATTCTTCCAATAATTGATCATCCAATTGAAGTGATTTATGGGCAATGTCTTTACCGTAAAGAACAAAAGTGGATCTAATATTCAGCAAAATTGTCTTACGCTTGCTATCAGAGTGGGTTACGAAACCATTACGTAAAGCAGAGCAAAATTGACAAGTCTTGGATAGCCACCGGCCCCTAGAGCGGTCTAAACTCCCAACACATCTCACACATCGTTTGTGTCCTAACACAGATAGATTCGCACAATTGGGGCTTTCACAAAATTGAATTGTTGGGGAATCCATAGCTCCCTCCCGCCGGGGATGCAAATCCTCCTAGGCATCCTGGGGGGTAGAAACTTGGCTACCGCACCTGAGGATGAAATAGATCAAGAATCAATGCTCATAAGGACATACTAGGCTGGATTTTGTAAGCTAAGTAATTTAAAACGTAATTGAGAAAAAATTACGAACTAACACCAGATTCAATCTCAGTTCCCCTTACGTTACTTGTTAAGGACCATTCCAGATGGCTCTAGAGTTATAACTTCTTACCAAAGTGACCAACACTGACCTAATCCCATCTAAAAGTAAGAACAGAGTTCCTAATGACCCCAGCGACCAAAGCCGGGAATAGTTAAACAGCATCTGAGTAACAAACAAGATAGGAAGAGGTGAGTTTTGTACGGCAGAGCCGATGCCCGGCGGAAGCGGGATCCCCATTTTCGCCGGGCATGCGTTCCTGTAGCACCAAACCACGAACAGGTTCCTTGACTAGTGAGGCGGAAATGTCCTGGAGACTTCGGCAACGCCGGAGACCCCCAAATATAAAATAAAGTAAATATGAGCCTCCCGCATAGGCCTATTAACCACCGCCGGCAAAAGACAAGGAACACTAATTTCGACCAATCTAGTACCAAACACAGAAAAACTGAAATCAACATAGCTGTAGCATTTCCAGCGTCCCTTACCGCACATAAGGGCCGGCGTGGAGACACAAGAGGCACGTTGTGACAGAATTTAACTGTTAACTCTTGCCAGGAAGGGCCCAACCCCACAGCAACCCGAATAACAACATGCAATTTATGGCACAGTATATAAATAATAATAAATACATCCTAGCCATAAAATATAACCTACAGGAGGCCAACTAGATGGGGGCAAGTGGATGGAGATAAATCATCAACAACACAAACCTGATAACCTAGGATGGCTCTCTTTCCCCCATCACGATGAGGAATGTAGGCTGAAAAGCGTCATGAACGAGTGCCGAACCCCTCACAACGTGAGACAACTAGAAACACACATGTTCCTCCACGAAGAGAAGAAACCGCTTAACCCCCCTAATTGGGTGGCCGAAAAGCGGGCCCCATATCCTCTAAAGAGTCTAAAAGAAGCCTCATGTCTAACTAGAAATAGTAAATGAAGCGAGGAAAAAATAAAGAAAAACAAAATACGTGGAAGCCTCGCCTTATCACAACAAGGTCATCCTGATAAAACATTTGCCAAACACCCACGGGACAACTCCTAGGGCGAGTGGGGAAGGTGTATACAACCTAGCTAATCTATAATACTACCCTAACTTCAGCATTTAGCATGTACAAATGAGCAAAAGACTCACAAGTCGGAGGTAGGAGACGAACGAAGCGACGCTGTACACACCTCCGTACCCCACGACGCCTAGGAGAAGAAGGACGTAACAGCCCAGATAAGGGCTGGGGACCCCAGAATAACAGCAGACGCATGAGAAGCGCAACCTGCTAGATCACGTTTAATATTTGTATTTTATTATTTTCCTTATGTTTTACTGTTTTTTTTTCTTCAGTATTGGTACCCACATCATAATACAGACGAGTCTGTGAGTGTTAAATGAGCTTTCGCTCACGAAGATTTGGCAATCATGATATTTTACTCTCTATAGGCGGGTCGTTTGAACAGCGAGCCATGAGTCCAAAGATTGGCCATAACTGTTGTAAGGCACATCGTCAATGATGGAGGGGCCACTAATAAATACATCCCATAGTAAGCCTGTAACTTACAAGAAATCAGCCTTCGACCTCGACAATTTTATATTGAAAAATCTACAAATGTGGCTTGAAGGGGATCCAGGATGGCATTTTTTTAGATTTTGGAAAGTCGGAGAAGCTGTTTTTGTTAGCCTAAGGGACAACCTAAAACACATTTTTCGAAAACGGCCAAAGCATGTAAAATACTCAAGAATAAAATAAAATACCATAATAACCCACTAGACGGCGGACCAGATAGTGTTAAAGGCCTATTATATAAGTACTTATCTCCCAAACGTTTTTTGTCATACAGCTTCTATTTTAGTTCCAAACGTTTATTGACATGAACAAATTTACTTATACAATGATAATTATACAATGAATATACATAAACATCTATAGCCTAATATAGTTAAGGGGGATGGGAAATTTGAATGTACTCATTTATGTATATTATTTGTTTCCTCCTTAGACCTTCATCAAGCTTAAAAACAACCCCCACGACCCTCCTTCAAGATAAATTTGTAAATTTTTTGATAGAAAAATGTCCTGGCTTTCCTGGCCAAAGGCTGGTTTCTCTTAAATTACAGGCTCGCTTTCGCTCGCCAGATAAAAATAGACACCTAAATGACACGAAAGATCTTAAAATTGACAACGAAATGGGGCGAAAAGCGCTAAAATTGCCAAACTAAGGGGCCGAACGTCTTAATATCTCAAAATTAATATGCTAAATATGAGAGAGAAAGGGGTTCAGAAAAAGCGAAGGATATGTGGTAGCTAAAAGGAGTAATCGAGATAGTTTGTAGCCCTTTAATAGGTAGAGGACCTTTCAAAGCTGAATGAAATTGTCTAAATGCAGCTGAAATCAAATATGTATTACATCGCCGGTATAGAAGGGGTTAACAAAGAGTTCACAGGCAAATGTGGTGTTAATTACGAAAACCGGTCAATAATGTGAGGCAGAGACATAGTACACTCGGATACCATAGTCTCTAGCCAACTCATAGGAATTCGTGGTCCCCTATGTATTTCTTTATGCAATTATAACTATCTGGATTCATTTTGATATTGAACTTGCGTTTCAATAAATAGTATATACAGTTTTGTAGTTCAGTCATAGAAAATTATATTCATAAGTGCGTTTCCAGATATATATACTTCCATAATTAAAAATAGGTAAAATCCACGAAAATTTATGAGTGAGCTAGAGACTATGGCATCCGAGTGTATTATCGTATTTGTCCTTTAGTTATCGAGTAATGAACTGCCAAAGGAGTCAAAATTCCACCAAGTTCAAATTAATCAAGTATAAGTACATATTAAAAATATATATTCGGATTTCTAGGCTAGAAATACAAAAAGGGCAAGAGCAAATGAGCTGTAGATATCCACAACGTATCCCTGGCCGACTCTTCCCATATGGTAGATGTTTTATATTGATTACTAGAGTCACTTGTGAGTTACTTGTGAGTTGGTAGTAAGGAGCTTTGGCTTAAGGGAAGGTTTTTAGTTTGCTCGCTAGACCTCCACCAAGCTTTAAAAAAATACCCCCAAGGGCGATATATATATATATATATATATATATATATATATATATATATATATATATTTATATTTAGATAAATGTGCACATCTTCCTGTAGAAAAGCCAAAGGCCGGTTGCTCTTAAATTACAGGCTCGCTACCGCTAGCCAGAAACAAAAAAAAGACACCTATTTTATTTTGTTTTGATATGTGAATGAGGGAGACAAAAGGCATAACTGCCTGCAGCGAGTGCCTCCCCCAGATTTTAAAGAGTGACAGGGCCGAAATCAAGGGACGTTCGAGCTAAAAATGCCTGGTCACACAGAGTTTGAAGCAATTTAAGTCATAGGAAGAGGGAAAGACTGATTCTGGGAGAGAGTTCCAAAGCTCAGCAGTTGAATAGAAGAAAGTCTGAGAATAGCGTTTCACTCTTGGGTTGGAGAGTTACACAGAGTAGGGGTGGGATTGTGTTGCAAGGCGGGTACAAGATGATAAAGTTGTTGGATAGTTTTTTTTTTGGCTAGATGCCAGAAAGCTTGGGAAGAGCTAGAGTTGGATATTTCAGTGCATTTATTATTGATGAAAGAGTTCTTGGCAAGTCGAAAAACAGATTTGGCTTGATTCTGGGCAGAAACATAGGAAGAATGAGTTTCTTGAGTTTTAAGGCGTCGGTATCGTTTGAATGCGTCCTCCTTGTTGTGGACAGCAGTATAGCAAGCATGAGTAAACCAAGATTTGTTTGCATTAGACTGAGAGAAAGAAAATGGAATGTACGCTTCCATGCCTGAGAGGATTACCTCGGTAATGCGTTCAGCACTCTCCGAGGGTCCTCGGCCACGGAAGCGGAAGTCATTCCATGGGAAATCAAAGAAGTACTGCCGGAGAGCTTCCCAGTCGGCAGCGCTAAAGTGCCACAAGCGCCGCCGGCTGGGAGTATCGGATGGCCGTACTGAAGAGATAGGACAGGTGACTGAGATAAGTTAATGGTCGGAGGAGCTCAAAGGAGAGAAAACATTGACAGTATAAGAAGAAGGGTTAGAAGTAAAAAATAAGTCAATAGTCATGGGCCGATCTCCGAAGCGATCGGGGATACGGGGGGGTTGCTGGACCAGCTGCTCTAGGTCATTTATGATAGAAAAGACGTAAGCTTGTTCACCAGGTTGGTCAGTAGTGTGAGGCACGAAATGTCTTAAAATTGATAGAAATGGGTCGAAAAGTCTTAAAATCGCCAAACTAATGGGGTGAATGTATTAAAATCTCAAAAGTAGTAGTTGGTCCGAAGGGGGTCTTTCTGGAACTTCCTTCTGTAGTTCCATTAATTTTTGAGATGTTAAGATAATTTTCCTCATTAATTTGGAGATAATACGACGTTTCACCTGATATATATACCGGTATATATTTATGTTTTTACACTCAGCCGGGATTTGAACCATTGACAGTCAAAACGAGAGTCCATGTTTCAGTCAACTCTACCACGGCGTGATTAAAGCTTGCACTCTCGTCCAGACTGTCGGTGTTTCGAGTCCCGGCTGAGAGTTAAAAAATTAGTAGTTCACGTGTATTTGTGATATACAGTATATATCGGAAATGGGAACGTTCCTGGGGAATCTCATTTACAGTATGTATTTATTTATTTATTCATTTGAAAATATAGCCTACCACAATGATTGTATACCGGTAATGTCAACAAATTTGTCCTAACTTAATACGGGCGACCTCTAGCAAGAATGCCACATACTCTAAAAGTTGGCCACATATCGTTTTTGTTTTAGTTACGTCAGTAGTGGTGAGGGCGGAGGATGTGCATCAGAACTCGCCAGCTGTCTTAAGGGCTCGGACTTTGAATACGGTAATACTTTTCAAGGTCATCATTTAACCCTTTGCATATTATGACGCATTTTCACAGTTTATTCTGGCTACCATTAGTAATTATTTAGGTAAAGAGTATTTCGTTTAACCCTCTGATTTCCATATACCCTTCCTAATCAGAATACATTTGTTCCACGTTTCCGTGGAAACGGAAAAGAAATACTAAATCAGATCTTGAAAGGGTTAACACTATATAGTCCGACGTATTGTGGGTTATTTTGGTAATTTGGTTTAATTATTATTGACGACTTTGTTTGCTTTCCCCATTTTCGAGCAATGTAGATAGTTAAAATCAGTTTGTCCCTTAGGCTAACAAAACCGCCTTCCCAAACTTCCCTTAAACTAATATAATGCCCACTCAGACCCTCTTCCAGCTAAAGCTGTAAATTTTTTATAACAAAAACATTTCTCTGCAAAGATCAATTTCCTCTAAGTTACAGGCTTGCTATCGCTCGCCTAGAAAGATAAATCTACGTCTTAACCCATTCTCTACCGGAGACGTCTTTTGTTATTTTATGGCAGCTATATTTTGACGGTTTTGTGCGGCTTAAGAAGGATCTGTGGTAGTTAAATGGGTTGGTTGAGATAGTTCGAAGCCCTTTATTGCTGGAGACCCTTCTTCAATTGAATAAAATCGTTTAAATAGAGCTAGAATATAACTATAAAAACGTCGCCGGTACAGAAGGGGTTAATGGGAGGAAGCTTCATATTATCACCAAACTAATGAGGTGAAACGTCTTAAGTTCTCCAAAGAAATTGAGCGAAACAGGGGAGTTCCAAAATTACCTCCCTCGGACCAAATAGGGTCAAATGACATATATACCACAATAAAAATATAGGTATGAAAAAGGTATATCCAGTGTCCATAACAATGTAGCCATTTATGGGGAGATTGGCGTATTTATTTGCTTATTGTTTCATCTTTATATTATGTGTTAGCTTCCTCTCTAGACCTCCATCAAGCTGTAAGCAAAACTACCCCTAGATCCCCCCCCCCCCCCTTCAATAAAATACTGTACATTTTTTAGTAAAACAAAAAACGTCACGGCCGAAGGCCGCTTCCTCTATCCGCTATCGCTCGCCAGGAAAAATTGACATCTAAATGGCACGAAAGGTCTTAATATTGACAAAGAAATTAGGTATAAAGTCTTTAAATCGCCAAACTAATCGGTCGAACGTCTTAAAATCTTTTTTTTTTTTTTTTTTTTTTTTTTTCGAGCAATGTATTTTAGTTTACCACTTTGGTTAACAGATGATGCCCTCCCAGACTTCCTCCAAATTAAACAAATTGCCCACCCAGACCTCCTTGATGTCCCGGCCAAATGCCGACTTCTTCTCAACGTTATTATCATCATTATCATAATATAATGTGTAATGCCAGCAGTTGTGGCTGAGAGTTTAAACGGAACTGGATGCATACAATTCACATGAGGCCCAAGCCTATGTGGAGTACTTCTCTTGGTCTAGTTGTTACGATCCAGGTTCTCAAAGACACAGGGCTCTTCAACATTGGACTAGATAATGGCAAAAAGCAACAACGGTAACACTAGATCCAACCCCTGCCTTAAACACTGGAAAACAAAACACCATTACCGCCCTGAGTCGTGCCTGGACAACGAGGTATCCTATGACTCGGTAACTGGTGCACACACACTAGGCTGACGCTCAATGAAACAGCCTATTCTCAAACAGTAAAAGATTACTCGATTATGTTACACAAAGAAAAGATAGTTAACGTGATAACTGGCACTCCTGTATTAAAGAAAGTGCAATGCTAGTCCTGCAACATCAACTGGAAACTTCTGAAATAAGTCTGATGCTGGGAAGATGTTCGTAAAAAATCTTGAACAATTATAATGCAGAATACGGGTCACAATAAATGCTAGGACATATAGTAATAATAGGCAGGCGAATAATAAAGACTGCGCAAAGGTAGTAATGCTCGACAACTAAAGAAATGCTTCGTGACACAACGCAACAGCCGACTCGGGTTGTGCAACTCAACAACAACCTCGGCTCAAAAGTGCAGTGAATAATAATGTTGCATACATATAATAATGGGGCTTATCTCTAACCAGTGTCTGCTCAGTTAATAAAGTCTAGCTGGGGTATCAAGGCAGGGCAACAATGGGCGAGCATGCGGCTCGTAGCCTAACGTTGTCCGAGGGTGGTATAATGAAGATTACGTTATATGACGGGGATGCTCTCTTGATAAATCTAGGTCTCTAGTCTATCTATCTATCTATATGCTCAGGCCCAATCCCCATTTTGGGGGTAGCCGACTCAAGACAGAGCAAGAACAGGAAAAACACAGTCTCTAGTACCTAGCTCTATCCTGGCGATCCCTCAGAAGTCAACACAAAGAGGCAGCACTATGTTGTGAGGGATAGGCTATGGCCCTCTCACACCACAGCGCTGTGCTCGCAAAGTAAACCAACCCGAAGACAACTTAGGTTCCCACAGTACCTGTCGATGTCGTGCAGAGCTTAGCTAACACTGCACACATCGGAGACAACGACACATTAACCTTACCCCAAGTCTAGCTTTAGATAACCAAGCAGAATCACTCAACACCTTGCAAGGGAGACATATACCGGTCTACAACCCTTCCCGAGAGAGGACACATACGGAAAAGTCCGTCTCTCTAAACCTCAATAAAGCATAATACCTCCTTAACCTAATACATGGAAATATCTGAGAGCTTCGCGTACAATACGACTGGTCGACGGTGAACGTCTATGCTGAAACCAGAAGGGATGTTGAGTTTAATAAAGATTAGAGAAGGAGAAAGGAGAAGTCGAGAGAGAGAAATAGTATGCAAAGTAGCGAGTATGGGGGACAGAATTGCAATGGATGTAGGCGATACGCATGTCAGGCAAGCTCTGAGCTGGTAAAGAACACGAGGCAGCGACGGGAAGGGACTAGTTGACCACCCGGCCGCCAACGCCGTCAGCGCCCAAGCGAGCCGCGTCATAGCTCACCTCGCTGCCGGGTGTACTCCCTCACACTCTCTCGCTCGCCTCCCACACAAGCAACATTTATATTATAGCGAATATAAAATATAAGGCGCAGTCACAGAGCAAAACAAAGACCATTTCTAGACTGTCTGTGGCAACACGACACTAATGAAATAAAGCAGATCATTCTAGGACAACTGTAGCCTATCCCCCCATCCTGGCGAGTGCTAGCGAGCTGCAATGCCCCATGCAACCATTCTGCTAACGCCGGGAGGCGTCACCCCCCCCCCCCAAGATATGGGACACTCAACCATGAGCCCATATCTGAACAGGCAGAATGTCGCTAGAATCTGCCACTCCTAACCACTCCGCCTCTCATGGAATGCAAACTCAGTTTCCTCAAAAAAAAAATACAACAACATTTTATATATAAACAAATCTTATCACCCTTCCCAAATATAATACATTAATTCATAACATTGTGCTCCCAGAGCGAGCTTTAAGAAGCACAGCCTACTGAGGGAAAATCATCTGCACTCAGTACTCAGCTACAATATTATCTTAAAATTAATTATTAAAAAGAAAGAGTTTTTATTTAATGTTTTCATATTTTATTTTAATGTTGTTTTTGGCGGCTACTATAGATGTAGCCTAATTTTCTTCTAATCAAAGCCAACAACTCCTGCCCTGCGACCCTACGCTGATGCTACACACGCGAGCCAACAAGCACCAGCGCAAAAATACACCGCGAGCCAAGACAGGAGGCTATACCAACATACTGTGGTAGCCTACCCCGGATCCTCCACCCGCGACAGACAGTCCGCAATCACATTCTCACAACCGGCAATATGGCGAATGTCTAAGTTGTACTCTTGCAACATGAGCGACCATTTGGTCAGCCTCATATTCCGGTTGTGGAATTGATTGAGGAATTTAAGCGGGTGGTGGTCGGTATACACTACCACGACTGGCCCATATGCAGGATTATAGACCTCAAAGTGTCTGAGCGCTAACACGATTGCCAGCAGTTCCTTTTCAGCAACCGAATAGTTTTTCTGTGCTGAATTAAATTTCTTTGAAAAGAAACTGACTGGATGCTCAAGACCTTCCTCGTCTGTCTGCAAAAGTACGGCACCAGCCCCTGCTCCGCTGGCATCAGTCGCCAACTGAAATGGTCGTTCAAAGTCCGGGGCCCTGAGGATAGGGTGAGTGCATAAAAGGTGTTTAACTACTCAAAACGCCTGCTCACACTCAGGTGCCCAGCGGAACTTTTTATCTTTGGCTAGTAGATCTGTCAAAGGAGCTAACACAGTAGAATAGCCTCTTATAAAGCGGCGGTAATACCCAATCATACCCAAAAATCTCATGATCTGCCGCTTGGTGGTCGGCCTGGGGAACAAGTCGATAGCCTGTATCTTCTGTTGGGGCGGGCTCACCTGCCCTAACCCAACCACAAACCCCAGATATTGCACCGTGGCTTGCACAAAGTCACACTTGCCCAGATTAACCACCAAGCCTGCTTTACTAAGTTGACTAAATAAGGCTTCTATGTGCTCACAGTGACTTTGGAAATCGTTGTCATAAATGATCACGTCATCAAGGTAGACAGTACAGTTTGGGATGTCTGCTACGATGTCGTTCATTAAGCTCTGGAAAGTGGCTGGTGCATTTTTCAGACCATATGGCATCACGTTGCAACGGTAAGTACTGCCATCCACCACAAAGCCGCACACCTCTTTAGCCCGCTCAGACAGTGGTACTTGCCAGTAGCCTTTGACGAGGTCTACCTTGGTCAAGTACCTTGCTTTCCCGATCTTATCCACACTGTCATCCACCCGGGGAAGAGGATATGCATTGGTGGGGGTCAACCCGTTCAACCGCCTAAAGTCAATGCAGAACCGAACTTTTCCATCAGGTTTGGCCTGCAGAGTGGCAGAAGTCCACCGTACTGCCCCCTTCTCGATCAAGCCTCTCGCCAGCATATACTCCAGCTCATCCCTGAGCGCTGGGAGTTTAATGGGTGGCACCCGATAAGGTATCGACTTGAAGGGGGGGTGCTCTCCTACATCGACATCATGCACCGCTTGAGTAGTGAGGCCTGGGTGCTCGGCAAATACACTGGGGTATGAATCGAAGAGGCGCTGCACTGCCACCTGCTGTTCCTCCGGCAGGTGCGCCAGAGCATCATGCGCACATTGGCTCGAATTCCCCGCCCACTGATCAGCCGAGACATGACAATCCCAGTTATCATCCACCTGATCATTGCTGCCCCCCTCTCCTTCTCCACCATGACCGCAGCAGGTCAACACAAGGACAGCTAGTGACTCAGGTGGGCGCCTCACATACTCCTTCAACAAATTAATGTGGCATAGTTGGTTACGCTTCTTCCGGTCTGGAGTGGCAACGAGGTAATCTAGATCGGAGATCTTTGACACCACCCGATAAGGCCCAGCGTACTTGGCAGCCAGAGGATGACCTGCCAAAGGCAACAGGACCAACACCTCTTGACCTACCTGAAAATCCCGGAGTTTCGCCTTAGTATCGTACCTGTCCTTCATACGGGCCTGCGAACTCACCAAATTATGCCCGGCCAGCTCCAGACTTCTAAGCATTCTCTCTCTGCTCTCGAGGACGTATCTCAACATAGAACATGGCTTAGCGGTACCCTCCCAAATCTCCTTCACCATGTGGAGAGGGCCCCTCACCTGATGCCCGAAAACAAGCTCATTCGGACTGAAACCGAGACTCTCTCCAGGTACTTCTCTTGCCGCGAACAAAACATACGGCAGACCAAGGTCCCAATCCTTTCCGTTCTCTGCGCAGTAACATCGAAGCATGCTTTTCAGCGTGGCGTGCCACCTCTCCAACACCCCTTGACTCTCCGGGTGATACGCAGAAGAGACGACAGTGCTGATGCCATGCTGAATCATAGTTTGTTTGAACAGATTAGATGTAAAATTAGAACCTTGGTCCGATTGCACCTCTTGCGGGTAACCCTACCGCGAGCAATACAAGAGCAGGTTCCGGACAAAAGTTTTCGCCGTGCCATTTCTCATTGGATATGCATCAGGATAACGAGTGGCCACATCCATGATAGTTAATAGAAATTTATTACCGGCACTAGTAGGGGGTAGGGGTCCGACCATATCAATGATGACCTTACTGAAGGGCGGTCCACTGACAGGAATGGGGTGCAACGGGGCTCTCGGAATTGTTTGGTTAGGTTTTCCAACCCTCTGGCACGTATGACACCTTGCTATCCAGGTTACCACCTGCCCCTTCAACCCCGGCCACCAAAACAATTTTTCTAAAGCCGCCACCGTTTTTCTCACCCCTAGATGTCCTGCCAGTGGTATGTCATGCGCCAACCTCAGTAGGCTATCCCTGCACTCCCGTGGCACCACCAACTGGTCCACTACTCCGGACCCCTCTTGCCAACTACGTTTAGGGTCTTGAAAACGCCTATAGAGGATGCCTTTTAAATAAAAAAAATCTCCTGGCTGTGCATCGCCGTCCTCGTCGAGCTCTACAGCTCCATTAGCACACGTTTGGAGCTCAGGGTCCTCTAGTTGCAACCGACGTATATCTGAAGGTGCCAAGCGATCTAACTGCTCCCGGAGCAATACATGACCTTCCCCGATACTGGGCTGCTCCCTCTGTCTCTCTCGATGTACATAACGTTGCTGTCATGGAGACTCGTCATGCCCAGCCTCGTCACTCTCGATGACAGGCCCAGGGGCTACTCCAGAATTAAGTAATGGTGCTAATACTGAATCACCCAGGAGAGCTGCCGAGTCAAAACTCTTAAAACCAACTCCAGCTTTAGCCTCCTCCTGTTGATCGTTCCTCCGCTGGTCTGAAGACGGAGGACTAGGCTGTGACACTTTAGCTGCCCGAGCTCGGGTGAAAACACACGCCATGGGTTGTGTCTGGCACCGCTCGACCCACTCTTGCTCTTCCCTACCCACGTCGGCCGGCCTCTCGGCAACGACTAAGGGTAGAACCTCAGAAGCGGGCATTGCAAAGTCGTTGCCGAGAAGAAGGTCGACGCCCTCCACTGGCAGTTCCTCCACAATCCCGACATCCAGTTCACGTGCCACACCATCCACCTCCAACTCCAACCGCACCAGCGGGTATGACCGAGTTGCATTAATACCCTGCACCACTACCACCCGAGCCGCGTTTATAGGGTAGCCAGTCAAGTTTCTCATCAGAGTCTGGGAAGCACCTGTATCACGCAAGACCTCTACTCCATACTTGCGCCCCGCCCACATCACGCAACCCCGCCCTCTATGGTCGCAAAAAACATCCTGAGCAGGGTTCGAGCCTCCCAGGTGCTTCTGCATTGGCTGTGCCTCAGCCTCTGACGAACTGCCCCGGGCAAACTCAGACGACTTCGGAGACACACCAATGTTGCAGGCCAAAGACACAGCTGCTGTAGGTGGTTTGCTAGGACAGACTCTTGCAAAGTGCCCCTTTTTATGACAATGATAACACTCCAACTCCCCTTTGGGCTTCCCTTGGTACTGGGAAGGGCCCGGCCCCTTCTTAAACGGGACGGTGCTAGTCTTGTGGTCAGTCTTGGTATCATGGCTCTTGTACTTGTTTGCATAAGGTATATCACTAACTCGGGGGGGTGGGGCGTCACGCCCCTTGTTACCTGCCTCACGACGCTAGGCAGACCCGCACCCACGAATTAGTGATAGCAGGAGGTCAGCCATCTCAGCTGCCTCCTGTAGAGATTTTGGTTGCTTTTCTTTCAGGTTTAACGTCAGGTCGCCGCCCGTGCATTTGAAAAACTGCTCTAAAAGCACCAACTGTTTAATGTCGTCAAACGTAGTAGCTTTCTCCGACCTCAGCCAATTCCCAAAAGCATCGGACAGCTCCCGGGCATGTTCCAAAAAGGTGCTCTCCCTACCCTTGGTAACACCCCGGAACTTCAACCTGTACGTCTTTGGTTGTAGTTCGTATGCTCTCAGGACAGCCTCCTTGAGTTCCTCATAGACAATACAAGACTCTATAGGCAATGCATCATGAGCCTTGAGTCCCTTGCCCACAAGTCTAGAGGAAACAAGGGCTGCCCACTTCTCCCCAGGCCACTGGTGTTCCTGGCACTTCTTC
This sequence comes from Paralithodes platypus, assembly GCA_032716605.1. NCBI lineage: Eukaryota > Metazoa > Arthropoda > Malacostraca > Decapoda > Lithodidae > Paralithodes > Paralithodes platypus. Next base: position 31,705,661 of record CM064566.1, read on the forward strand.
TCGAATCTCATGAAAAATTTGGTGACACCCGACTCATCAAATACAGGGACTAGCTTCAACAGGTGCGACAAAGACTGATCATGCCCACGATTCCCACCACCGAGACGTTGCCCTGTCGTTTCCACCCGAGTCTTCTCAAGATCGATATCTGCACGGTACCTGGTAGACTCAGCCTCCGACTCGGATTTTATTCTCGCAAGTTCGAGATCAGTCTGTTGTTTAGCCTTAGCGAGTTCGAGATCCGTCTGTTGTTTAACCTTAGCGAGACGTTCCTCACGCTCAGCCTGCATCTTAGCCATCTCAAGCTGGAAGAGCATTTCTGTAGTGAAACTTTGAGGAGGAGGTGCAACTATTGGAGGCCCACCCAGCGATCCTAAACCACGCTGCCAGCGGCTATCGGCCTGCGGGAACGTACTAAACTCCGGCATCCTAGAGGTCCCGATGGGAGTAGAGTGGAGGGGGGGCTCGAGCAGAAGTCCCCGAGCACCCTCTCCACCCTGGACCTCACTAGCCGCCCCCAGTACGCAAGCCCTCAAATCGTTCTTCTTGATGCCATGAGCCACCTTAACCCCATGAGGGGAGCCAAACACTGTATACCATACTTGCTAATTCCCTCTAGTCGATCAGCTGTTACAGGCACCTCCAAAAACTTCTTTTCGGCCTCCTCACTAGTTACTAACCCCCCTGGCATCTGCCCATCAGAGCCTGCATCATTCCCTGAACTCTCAGTATGATCTGATTCGTCTCCCATTGTGTCCACCAAAAATTCTCACGTTTATAAAAAAAAAGAAGAAGTACCCAAGCTCCTATGTAGCACTATTCACTTGCCAAAAATGTCTGAAGACTCTCAAGTGCTATACTACTTTGCCAAAAAAAAATCTAACGTGCCCATTATATTCCTCAATAAAACAAATGACCACAACAATCCTGCAATTATCTCTTAGTTCACAAGATCCTGAGCTAGGTCGCCATTTGTTACGATCCAGGTTCTCAAAGACACAGGGCTCTTCAACATTGGACTAGATAATGGCAAAAAGCAACAACGGTAACACTAGATCCAACCCCTGCCTTAAACACTGGAAAGCAAAACACCATTACCGCCCTGAGTCGTGCCTGAACAACGAGGTATCCTATGACTCGGTAACTGGTGCACACACACTAGGCTGACGCTCAATGAAACAGCCTATTCTCAAACAGTAAAAGATTACTCGATTATGTTACACAAAGAAAAGATAGTTAACGTGATTAATTAACATTACGGTAGATACTCAAATAACTGGCACTCCTGTATTAAAGAAATGGCAATGCTAGTCCTGCAACATCAACTGGAAACTTCTGAAATAAGTCTGATGCTGGGAAGATGTTCGTAAATAATCTTGAACAATTATAATGCAGAATACGGGTCACAATAAATACTAGGACATATAGTAATAATAGGCAGGCGAATAATTAAGACTGCGCAAAGGTAGTAATGCTCGACAACTAAAGAAATGCTTCGTGACACAACACAACAGCCGACTCGGGTTGTGCAACTCAACAACAACCTCGGCTCAAAAGTGCAGTGAATAATAATGTTGCATAAATATAATAATGGGGCTTATCTCTACCCAGTGTCTGCTCAGTTAATAAAGTCTAGCTGGGTTATCAAGGCAGGGCAACAATGGGCGAGCATGCGGCTCGTAGCCTAACGTTGTCCGAGGGTGGTATAATGAAGATTACGTTATATGACGGGGATGCTCTCTTGATAAATCTAGGTCTCTAGTACCTAGCTCTATCCTGGCGATCCCTCAGAAGTCAACACAAAGAGGCAGCACTATGTTGTGAGGGATAGGCTATGGCCCTCTCACACCACAGCGCTGTGCTCGCAAAGTAAACCAACCCGAAGACAACTTAGGCTCCCACAGTACCTGTCGATGTCGTGCAGAGCTTAGCTAACACTGCACACATCGGAGACAACGACACAGTAACCTTACCCCTAGTCTAGCTTTAGATAACCAAGCAGAATCACTCAACACCTTGCAAGGGAGACATATGCCGGTCTACAACCTTCCCGAGAGAGGACACATACGGAAAAGTCCGTCTCTCTAAACCTCAATAAAGCATAATACCTCCTTAACCTAATACATGGAAATATCTGAGAGCTTTGCGTACAATATGACTGGTCGACGGTGAACGTCTATGCTGAAACCAGAAGGGATGTTGAGTTTAATAAAGATTAGAGAAGGAGAAAGGAGAAGTCGAGAGAGAGAAATAGTATGCAAAGTAGCGAGTATGGGGGACAGAATTGCAATGGATGTAGGCGATACGCGTGTCAGGCAAGCTCTGAGCTGGTAAAGAACACGAGGCAGCGACGGGAAGGGACTAGTTGACCACCCGGCCGCCAACGCCGTCAGCGCCCAAGCGAACCGCGTCATAGCTCACCTCGCTGCCGGGTGTACTCCCTCACACTCTCTCGCTCGCCTCCCACACAAGCAACATTTATATTATAGCGAATATAAAATATAAGGCGCGGTCACAGACCAAAACAAAGACCATTTCTAGACTGTCTGTGGCAACACGACACTAATGAAATAAAGCAGATCATTCTAGGACAACTGTAGCCTATCCCCCCATCCTGGCGAGCTCTAGCGAGCTGCAATGCCCCACGCAACCATTCTGCTAACGCCGGGAGGCGTCACATAGTGGTGAGAGTGTTTGCCTCATAAGCGTGGGGACCCGGGTTTGAATCCTGGCCCGGCTCAGTGGTAGCTCCACAAGATCATTTCGGGGGAGGTTTATGCGTCTAACGATGTTTAGATGTGTTGGATGAATTGTATATAGTAATTTAAACATAGTTGTAAAGTCGGCAATAATAGTAAGGTGGAACATTTGAGGTTTCATACTTTACCATTACTATTTGCAATTATAATATAATTGAATTGAATTGGTATTGTTGCTGCTGTAATTGTTTTATATATAAGTTATATTATTTTGTTCTTACAGTACAGCCTCCACTATATCGATCCTACCCATCATGTCTCATCTCACCCCAACTGGCGACAATGATGTACTGTCTGTAGCCTGGGGGACCGATGACAGTTTTGGCGTCATGGATTTGCGGGTTGGCGCCACGGGTGGAGGATGGCGGACGGAAACCAGCGGCGTTTTGGACACAGTTGGCGCCAGTAATATAGGAACTCCATGGCTTTCAGGTAATTCATGTACACTTGGATGCCATAGTCTCTTGGTTACTCATAAGAATTCGTGCACCCGTTGTTAGTTAAAACAGGACTTCAGAGGCTATAAACTCGACTGGATATTACGCCAGTACACTGTAAATCAAGAAAAGCGTCATGACAGGTGCCCCTTTTCGAGAACTTCAGTCCCTTGACTTTTTATCTTTCATTGTATTCAATTATAACTACCTAGATTGATTTTTGGATAGAACTTGATTTTCAATAAATAGTATACATAGTTTTGTTGTTGATGTATAGACAATTACATTTACAAATCCGTGTCCAGATGCATACGTCCTTAATTAGAAAAAGGTGCAGCCCACAAATATTTCCGAGTGTGTTAGAGACTATGGCATCCGAGTGTACTGCTGTGAGCATGTATGTGGTAAAATCAATTCGAATCTTTGAACAGATGATTCATTTTTTGGGTTGATTTGTTTTCTGTATTATTTCATTAGTTTCCTCCCTAGACCTCCATCAAATTTAAAATAACAACCCCAGGATCCCCCTTCAAGATAAATTTGTACATTTTTCGGTTTATAAACTGTCCCGCCGGAAGGCCGGTTCCTCCTAAATTACAGGCTTGCTATCGCTCGCCAGGAAAAGGTCGACATCTAAATGACACGAAAAGTCTTAAAATTGACACAGAAAAGGGGCGAAAAATCTTAAAATCGCCAAACTAACGGGCCGAACGCCTTAGAATGAGAAAGCTAGCATGAGGGAGCAGAGGGACCAGAAAAATTACCCATCTCCCCTTAAAGCCAAGTTCTGAAGCAGTTAGGCTATATTACCCATCTCCCCTTAAAGCCAAGTTCTGAAGCAGTTAGGCTATATTACCCATCTCCCCTTAAAGCCAAGTTCTGAAGCAGTTAAGCTATATTACCCATCTCCCCTTAAAGCCAAGTTCTGAAGCAGTTAGGCTATATTACCCATCTCCCCTTAAAGCCAAGTTCTGAAGCAGTTAGGCTATATTGTAAGCTTTTACTGTCTCGTTTGAGTTCTATTTTGATTAGAATGGATACGTAGCCATTTGTGCTCTTGACTAAAGGCGGTGTCACACGAGCGATTTTTCCGTCAATTTTTACGGGCAACTGTTGTGTGGTAGCTTCAAAATACAAGTTCCATAATAATTAAACTACCGAACATAATCTAACTTCGATCTATTTTACGATTCCAATGCAAAAATATTCCTAAATATCACCAACAAAACTTGCTCATCGAAAATTGACGGAAAAAGCGCTCGTGTGACACTGGCTTAAAGCTGTTAACCCCTTCTGTACCGGCGGAGTTTGTAAAGTTTTATTCTAGCTATATTTAGATGATTTTTTGCAGTTTAAGAAGGATCTACAGTAGTAAAATGGATTAAGCGAGATAGTTAGAAGCCTGTTATTTGCTGGAGGCCATTTTACACAATCGGCTAGTATTAGCCACAGTCAAATTAAGAGGACGGCTCCGGTACGGAAGGGATTAAGGGGAGACTGACCGTTTGTTTGGTCTATTAATTAATTTATTCATATATTTTTTTAGTTTCCACCCTAGACCTCCATCAAGCTTAGAAAAACACCCCCTAGACCCCCCTTCAAGATAAATATGTACATTTTTCGGTAGAAAAATGTTCCGGCCAAAGCCCAGTTCCTCTTAATATTGCAGGCTTGCTATCGCTCCCCAGGAGAAAATCGACACCCAAATGGCACGAAAGGTCCTAAAATTGACAACAAAATGGGGCGAACGGTGTTAAAATCGCCAAACTAATGGGCCGAACGTCTTATGATCTCAAAACTATCTATCTATCTATCTATGTGCTCAGGCCCAATCCCCACTTTTCCTATTTTTGTATTTTTTGTTCCTCTATTTTATAATTTATTTTTTTTGTTTTTGTATTGTCTTGGGGTGGCCGACTCAAGACAGAGCAAGAACAGGAAAACACAAAACACAAGGCAAAACAGCGAACAAACACAGACAAAACACAAAATTCACACACATCTCAAAAACTAGTGGGGCTAAACATGAGGGATAAGGGGGTCCAGCAAACCGGTCTTCCTCCCCTTAATAATCAAGGGTATGCAAAGGGTGTACAATATAACTGGGTATGTTGATAATTTATGCCTTTCTATAAATACTTAATCACTTAAGGGAAGATGGGCCTCTTTTCTGGACTACTTTCTCCCTCGTGTTTAGCCCCATTAGTTGTGAGGTTTTAAGATGTTTGCCCCATTAGTCGATTTTAAGACCTTTCGCCCCATTTCTTCGTCAATATTTAGACCTTTCGTGCTATTTAGGTGTCGATATTTTCCCTGGCGAACGATAGTGAGCCTGTAATGTTGGAAGAACCGGCCTTCGGCCGGGACATTTTTCTACCGAAAATTTACAAATTAATCTAGAAGGGGGATCTAATGGATGTTTTTTTAAATTTGATGGAGGCCTAGGGAGGAAACTAGAAAAATAATTATTACATGTAAAATTCGCCCAAAAGTGAACCATTAAGGGAGTTATTTTCTGGACCGCCTTCTAACTTATGTTTTCAGACCTATTACCCCATTTCTTAGTAAATTTTAAGATGTTTCATACAATTTAGGGGTCGATTTTTTCCAGGCTAGCAATAGCGAGCCTGAAATTTAGAGAAACCGGCCTTTGGCAGGGACATATTCATACCGAAAAAAATAAAAATTGATGGGGTGTTTTTACAAGCTCGATGGAGGTCTAGGGAGCAAACTGAAACATTAACCCCTTCAGACTCATATGACGCAAAGGTTGCCAGATTAGCAATAAGAAATAGAGTTCTCTCACTCTTATAATTACCTCTTCAAAATTAGTTTTCTGCCCACAGCTAACTCAAAACAACTGCAGAGGTTGAAATAATTAAACTAAAGGTTTGTAAATACCCCTGATGGTAATGAAGGCTTTAAAGTATCCCTTATAGGCTCAAAATTGCATCATATGTCGGAGAGGGTTAATAAAGAGATAAGTAATAAGCAAATAATGGGTCCCCCCCCCCCACCCCCCACCCTTAAATTACAGGTTCGCTATCGCTCTCCGGGAAAAAATCGACACATAAATTGCATGAAAGGCCTTAATAATGGCAAAAGAATGGGGCGAACAATCTAAAAACGCCAACTAATTAGGCAAAAATCATAAAATATCAGAACTAATAGGGCTAAACATGAGGGGGAAGGGGGTCCAGAAAAAGCAGCTACCTCTCCCTTAACAGTTGGCCAAATAATTTACACAAGAGGAAATGGTGTCAACATTTTAAGGAAACGTTTCAATTCAGATCAGGCTTTCTTTGTTATCAATCGAGATTCGTATACGTTTGGAAGAAGCTGCCTCGAAACGTTGTGATTAAGGGGACAGTGGTTATTTTGGGGTCTATTTATTATATATTCATATTTTGTTTTTATTTCCTCGCTAGACCTCCATCTAACTTTAAAAAACACTTCCTAGACTCCCCCTTCAAGATAAAAAAAAAAAAAAAAAATCGATAGAAATATATCCTGGCCAAAAACCGGTTCTCTTAAAATGATAGGCTCCCTATCGCTCGCCAGGAAAAAAATCGACTCCTAAATAGCACGAAAGGTCTTGATATTGATATAGAATTGGGATGAAAGATTTAAAAATTGACAAACTAATGGGGCGAAATATGAGGAAGAAGGGGGACAAGAAAACAAACGACTCATCTCCCCTTAAGAGACTGTATGATCTTTCAAAATATGTTTAACCCCTTCAGCTCCATGACGCCTATTGACCTTTGATTCTGGCCAAAATTAGATGATTATATGCACTTTATGAACAACCTATGTTACTAATAGGTTTTATTGAGATCGTATTTTTTGTTTCTATGTGAGTGAGCGAGACAAGAGGCAGAACTGCCTGTAGCAAGTGCCTCCCCCATAGTTGAAAGAGTGACAGGGCCAAAATCAAGGGACGTTCGTGCCAAAATGCCTGGACACACGGAATTTGAAGCAATTTTAATCATAGGAGGAGGGAAGAACTGATTCTGGGAGAGAGTTCCAGATCTCAGTTGTTTAATAGAAGAAAGACTATGAGTAACGTTTCACTCTTAGGTTGGAGAGTTGCACAGAGTAGGGGTAGGATTGTATTGCAAGACGGGTACCACGTACCTTACGTAGAAGAGGTGGAATACACTGGGAGAGCTCTGAGGAGCACTGTTTATTGTTGTAGCGAGAGAGATACAACATTGCGGCGAAGAGAGAGAGTTTGCAGAGAGTTGGTGAGTGGGTGGGAATTAATGATACGAAAGGCCTTCCTTTCTACTTTGTCTAGAAGTGCTGTGTGAGAGGATCCTCCCCACACATGTGAACATTACTCAATACAAGGACGCACTGTGCCCCTGTACACAACAAGAAGCTGTGCAGGGGTAAAGAACCCCTTGAGGCGGTTGAGCACACCCAGCTTCTGGGAGGCTGCCTTAGCAAGACTGGAGTCGCGTAGGTAGATTATATACTAAAGAAGATCGTCTAATAGTAACCAGAATATAATTTAAATTACTTAATGGTGGTGAAGAGGTAAACAAAATGTATGACATCCAACCCTCGCCATACTGAAGCCTTTTCAATATCAAATAATGCAATGCTTTGCCGTTTTCTGGCTATTATTAGACGATGTTAATCAGATTAGGAAGGGTATATGGAAGTCAGAGGGTTAATTGAGATAGTCATTACCTATATAATTCCCACTGATCCTTCCTAAGCTGTATATAATCGTCTAATAATAGCCAGAATATACGGTCAAAACGCGTCATAATCTCTAAAGGTTTAACTTTAGGGCTGGATAAGTAAAGTGAATTGATAATTGTTTTACACTTTAAAACTGTGAACACCTAATGGGATTTTTTTAAATTTACTTCCAAGACCTTAATCAAGCTTTTAAAAAATACCCAAGACCCCCCTTCTATATAAAAGTGTAAAACAAAATTGGTAGAAAATGTCCCGGCTGAAGGCCGGTTCCTCCAAAATTACAGGCTCCCTATCGCTTGCCAGGAATACATCGACACCTAAATGGGATGAAAGGTCTTAACATTTTTATATATTGGGCGAAAGGTCATAGCATCGCCAAACAAATGGGGCGAACGGCTTAAAAACTCAAAACAAATGAAGCTAAACATGAGGGAGAAGGGGGTCCAGAAAAAACCCTCTGAAGCTAAAATCTCCCCTTAAGAGTTAAATTTTTACAGTGTGTTACGACCGGGGCTACGAATAAAACAAGGGCACTTAATGATTGGACTAGTAATAGGGCACTATGCAACAACGGCACGCTAGATCCAAACCCTCGAACTGAAATGCCGGCGAACAAAAACACCTATACCCTCCAGAGTTAATCTGCGATAACGAGGTATCCTTAACTGGGCATAAATGTACTCTACTTCAGGCTAACCCACACTGGTATAGCCTGATAACAAACAAGATGCAAGTTATGTTAAAATGCATAAAAGGGAAGCTATGGAAAGATCAATTAAATCACTGCAAGATTTAATACAATACAAAGATGCTTCAATATAGTTACTCTAAACAAAAATATACTCTTCACTCCTATCTGAAAGAAAGTGAAGTATAGTCCTACAGCATAGACCTGGAAACTTCAGAAGAAAGTCTGATGCTCCTATGATGCTCGTATCTAATCTTGAACTATATAAAGGCAGGAGGCAGGACACAACACGTGTAAACTGAATACACTAAAAGATAGGACATATAATGTTAACTGACACGAGAATACTATAAATGAGCAACGGTAGCAATGCTCGACACTAAAAGAAGTACTTCCTCATCAACGAAACAGTCTGCTATGGTTGTGCAACTCAACAACAACCTAGACTAATAAATGCTGTGAATAATAATGCATACATATCAAAGAGCTTATATTAAATACTAACAAGTGTCTACTCAATTAATAATGTCTAGCTGGAATACTCTAGGTAAGGAACTGTGGTTGAGCAAGACAGGCTCGTAGCCTAGCGATGTCCTTAAGACTGCATCCTTTAAGTTACGTTAATTGACTGGGGTGCTCTCTTGATAGATCCAGATCACAAGTATCTGGTTCTATCCTGGCGACCCTCAAAAGATAAGCAAAGAGGCAGCAAAGTGTGGAACTGGAACAGGCCAAAACCCTCAGTCAACACAATGCTGTTCTCGTAAAGGAAGCAAGCGAAAAGACAACACAGGCTACCACAGGACCGGTCGAAGTCGTGTAGGTATAAGCAAACCATACACACATCGGGGACAACGACTACAGTTACCTTATCCCAGTCTAGCATTAAATAAAAGAGCAGAAACACTAAACCAATAATGGAGACACACAGAGTTCTTTAACCTATACTAACTAAGAACCCTCAAAAATCTATTCCAAAGACATGTAAATATCTCAGAGAACGGCGCATACAATACAATGGGCCGGCTATGGAAACCGTATGCAGAATCCAAGGGGACAAGTAATTGAATAAAGGTGAGAAGCAATGGAAAAGAAGAAGTTCAGCGAGAGAGACAGTGGTAAAGGGGGGTGATCGGGAGAGAGTTTGCAAAGGGATGTTAGAAGCATGCGCGCCTAGCCTGTCCTGAGGAGAACAGCTCCCGTGGACCCTCACACAGGAGGCAAGTCACAAAGGCGCGATGGTCGGCCAATCACGGGCCGATACGTCACAAGGCAGCAGGCCCCTGGGACGCGCCAGGAACCACCAGCCAATCAAGGGCGTGGAAAAGCCCGCGCGAGGGAGGGAAAAACTCCTCCAAGCGAGGGAGGCAACACTCACTACACCCTCGCTGCCTGCTCTCTCTCTCTCCTTAACTTCACACTACAATGCATCTTATATTCTATTAATGATATAAAATACTTCCCGTTGACACAGACAAAAGCAAAGACCACCACTGGACTGTCTGTGACAATGCAGTTATTAAGAAAGAAAGAACAACATTCTCTGACAACTGTAGCCCATTTCACTGCCCTGGCGAGCGCTAGTGGCTAACGAGAGGCGATTCTGCCCACGCTGGTAGATGTCACACCCCGCCCAAGATATAGGACGCTTAACATTAGGCGAGCACTATATCTGACAAGGCAGAATGCCGACAAGACCCGCCACACCTAGCCAGTCCACCAGAAATGAAATGCAAAGCTCAATTCTTACATAAAACAACATTTTAGCATAAATAAAATCTTATAACCCCTCCCAAACATAATAGTATAATTTTAGCCTGCTATGCTCCCTGAGCGAGCTTCACGGAGCCCAGCCTACTAAGTGAAAGACAGGTTCAACTTAGGAATTTAGCTATAACATTGGCAACTTATAATTAACTATCAAAAAGAAAGAGTTTTTATGTGATTTTTTGTATTTAATTTTAATGTTGTTTTTGACGGCTGCTCTACAGGGGCAAGCCTGGTTTTTCTCCACACAAACCCACACACCTGTGGTGGTCTACGCCGGATCCTCCACCCTCGACAAACAGTCTGCAATCACATTCTCACAACCGGCAATATGGCGAATGTCTAGATTGTATTCTTGCAACATGAGTGACCAACGTGTCAGCCTCATATTCCGGTTGTGGAATTGGTTCAGAAATTTAAGAGGGTGGTGGTCGGTATAAATCACCACGACTGGCCCGTAGGCAGGAACATATACTTCAAAGTGCCTGAGCGCCAACACTATTGCCAGCAGTTCTTTCTCCACCACAGAGTAGTTTTTCTGAGCGGAATTAAACTTCTTGGAAAAGAAACTGACTGGATGCTCCAAACCTTCCTCGTCTGTTTGCATTAAGACGGCACCAGCCCCTACACCGCTGGCATCTGTTGCCAGCTGGAATGGTCTTTCAAAGTCAGGGGCCCTGAGGATTGGGTGAGTGCATAGTAGGTGCTTGACCAGCGAAAAAGCCCTTTCACACTCAGGTGCCCACTTGAACTTTTTGTCTTTTGCTAGTAAATCTGTCAGAGGAGCTAACACAGTAGAATAACCCTGAATGAAACGGCGATAGTAACCGATCATGCCCAAAAATCTCATGATCTGCCGCTTGGTGGACGGCCTGGGGAACTGATTAATAGCCTGTATCTTGTTTTGGGGGGGGCACACCTGGCCTAACCCGACCACAAACCCAAGATACTGTACAGTTGCCCGGACAAAGTCACACTTGCCCAGATTGACCACCAAGCTGGCCTCACTGAGCTTCCGAAACAAGGCTTCTATGTGCTCACAGTGACTCTAAAAGTTGTTATCGTAGATTATAACGTCATCTAGGTAGACAGTGCAGTTAGGGATGTCAGCTACTAACTCGTTCATAAGACTCTGGAAGGTTGCTAGGGCATTTTTAAGACCTACGGCATCACATTGCAACGGTAGGTGTTCCCATCAACCACAAACCCGCATACCCCCTTCGCCCGCTCAGACAAGGGCACATGCCAGTAGCCTTTCACTAGGTCTACCTTACTTAGAAACTGTGCCTTACCAATCTTGTCTACACTATCGTCAACACGGGGAAGGGGATAAGCATTGGTGGGAGTCAACCCGTTCAACCTCCGAAAGTCAATGCAGAAGCGAACCTTCCCGCCAGGCTTGGGCTGCAGAGTGACAGGAGATGTCCACCTAACTGCCCCCTTCTCAATCAACCCCTGTTCTAACATATACTCTAACTCCGCTCTGAGGGCTGGGAGTTTAATGGGTGGAATTCTGTAGGGTACTGATTTAAAGGGGGGTGATCTCCCACGTCCACGTCATGCACCACTCGAGTTGTGAGGCCCGGGTGCTCTGCGAACACAGTGGGGTATGAAGCAAACAGGCGCTGCACGGCTACACGCTGTTGCTCAGGCAGGTGCACTAGAGCATCGTCAGCCACCTGTCTGGAGTTCCCTGCCCACTGGTCAGCAGAGACATGACACTCCCAGTTATCTTCCACCTGAGCTTCACTGTCCCTCACTCCTTCTCCTCCATGACCGCTGCAGGTCAACACAGGGACAGCGAGAGGCTCAGGGGGGCGCCTCACAAACTCTTTCACCAGGTTCACATGGCACAGCTGGTTCTTTTTACGCCTATCTGGAGTAGCCACAAGATAGTCTAGGTCAGAGATCTTCTTTACCACCTTATAAGGACCAGCGTACTTGGCAGACAACGGATGACCTGGCAGAGGTAACAGAATCAACACCTCCTGCCCCACCTTAAACTCCCGGAGTTTTGTCTTCTCATCGTACCTATCCTTCATCAGTGCTTGCGACCCTACCAAATTCCTACCTGCCAACTCTAGGCTTCTCAGCATTCTCTCTCTGCTCTCGAGGACATACTTTAACATGGAACATGGTTTTGCTGTGCCCTCCCAGATTTCTCGCACCATGTTGAGGGGGCCTCTGACCTGATGTCCGAAGACTAACTCATTGGGACTGAACCCGAGGCTTTCACCAGGTACCTCCCGAGCAGCGAATAAAACATAGGGCAACTCAAGACCCCAATCCTTGCCATTTTCAACACAGTAACAACGCAGCATGCTCTTCAGAGTCGAGTGCCACCTCTCCAACACCCCCTGGCTCTCTGGGTGATAGGCTGAAGAGACAACTGTACTGATACCGTGCTGCTGCATGGTCTGTTTGAAAAGGTTAGAAGTAAAATTGGACCCTTGGTCTAACTGTAATTCCTGCGGGTACCCGTACCTAGAACAGTACAATAGCAAGTTACGAACAACAGTCTTAGCAGTACCATTTCGCATGGGGTATGCATCCAGATAACGAGTGGCAACATCCATGATTGTGAGGAGGTACTTGTTGCCTGCACTAGTAGGGGGTAGAGGGCCAACCATGTCGATTATAACCTTACTGAATGGTGGCCCGATTACAGGAATAGGGTGTAACGGAGCCTTGGGAATACATTGGTGTGGTTTACCTACTGTCTGGCAGGTACTGCACATTGCGACCCATGACACAACATGTGCCTTCATACCTGGCCACCAAAACAATTTCGCCAAGGCTGCTACCGTCTTACGTACACCCAAATGCCCTGCCAACGGTACATCATGCGCCAACCTCAGTAGGCTATCACGGTACACACTAGGCACTACCAACTGGTCAACCACTCTCGACCCACCCTCCCAACTCCGTCTGGGATCTAGAAAACGCCTGTACAAAATACACCCCACACGAAAGAAGTCCCCCGGCTTTGCATCCCCGTCCTCCTCAAGTTCGATTGCACCAGTACTACACTTCTGAAGCTCAGGATCACCCAACTGCAGCCGACAGATATCCGAAGGATCCAATTTATCGAGATGCTCCCAGAGCAACTTATGGCCTCCCCCGGTACTGGACTGTTCGATCCTATCCTGCTATTGCGAGTAACGGTGCTGTCTCGGTGTTTTCACACGCCCTTCCTCCTCAACAAGTGTGACAGGTTCTGGGGCCACTCCGGACCTTAACATACTGTAGGTGCTAATACTGAGTCGCCAAGGAGAGCCGCTGGATCAAAACTCTCAAAACTTTTCCCAACTTTAGCCTTCTCCTTTCGACCGTTCCTCCGCTGGTCTAGAGACTGAGGAATAGGCTGTGACACTTTTGATGCACGAGAACGGGTGACAACACACGCCATCTGCTGTAGTTGACACCTCTCGACCAACTCCCTACTCACCCCCTCCCTACTCACGTCGGCCGCCCTATCGGCAACGACTAAGGGTGGAACCTCAGAAGTAGGCACCGCAAAGTCGTTGCCGAGAAGAAGGTCGACGCCCTCTACTGGCAGTTTCTCCACGATTCCCACATCCAACTCTTGTGTCACTCGTTCAACCTCCAGCTCTACTCGAACCAACGGGTATGACCGTGTAGCATTAATACCCTGCACCACAACTACCTGTGCCGCGTTTATAGGTGTGCCTGTGAAGATTTTCATCAGAGTCTGGGATGCACCTGTATCAGGCAACAACTCCAACCCATGCTTGCAACCAGCCCAACTCACGCAGCCACGCCCTCTATGGTCGCAAAAAGCATCGCGGACAGGTTTCGAGCCTTCCGGACACTCCTTCATTGGCCGTGCCCCCGCATCTGACATATCACCCTGGGTAAATGCAGAAGACCTCAGAGACACCCCAACGTTGCTAGCCAAAGACACGACTGCTGTAGATTGGTTACTAGGGCAGGAACGTGCAAAGTGTCCCTTTTTATGACACTTAAAACACTCTACTTCACCCTTGGACTTCCCCTGAGGTGGGGAAGGGCCCGGACCTTTCTTAAACGGGACAGTTTTAGGTTTGTGATCAAAATTGGTATCATTGCTCTTACTCTTGTTATTAAATGTGGTATCACTGACTCGGGGGGGTGGAGTGTTGCGCCCCTTGTTAACTGCATCGGTCCGTTGTGCAGACCCGCACCCACGGATCAGTGATAATCTCAGATCAGCCATCTCAGCTGCCTCTTGTAGAGTTTTAGGACATTTCTCTTTGAAGTTCAAAGACAGGTCGCCGCCTGTGCACTTGAAAAATTGCTCTAGAAGGAATAACTGCTCAATCTCCTCGAACGTGGTCACCTTCTCTGACCTCAGCCAATTTCTCAATGCATCAGACAGTTCCCGAGCATGTTCTAGAAAAGTGCACTCACGACCCTTCGTAACACCCCGGAACTTCAACCTATATGTCTCTGGTTGTAACTCGTACGCCCGCAGAACAGCTTCCTTCAGTACCACATAATCGATGCAAGATTCCAAAGGCAACGCATCATATGCCTTGAGTCCTTTGCCAACCAACCTAGAGGAAACAAGGGCTGCCCACTTAACCTCGGGCCATTGGTGCTCCCGGCACTTCTTCTCAAAACGCAGGAAAAACTCGGTGACACCCGACTCGTCAAATGCAGGGACTAACTTAAGAAGGTGTGATAAAGACTGATCAAGACCTCGATTCCCAGAACCGAGACGCTGCCCTGTCGACTCCACCCGAGACTTCTCAAGATCTCTGTCTGCACAGTACTTCATAGCCTCAACCTGAAGCTCAGCTTCCCGCTGCTTCTGCTGAATCTTAGCCATCTCAAGCTGCTGCTGCTGCTGCTCAGATTCATGCTTTCGTTGCTCAGCCTGCATTTTAGCCATCTCAAGCTGGAAGAGCATATCTGCAGTTAAACCTTGAGGAGGAGGAGATGCAACAATTGGAGACCCACCCAGTGACAAACCACGCTGCCAGTGACTATCGGTCTGCGGGAACGTACCCGGCTCTGGAGCCCGAGGGGGCGCCGTGGTAGGAGTCGAGTGGAATGGGGGCTGGGCCGAAGGTGCTCCAGCTCCCGCTCCACCCGAAGCCCAACGCACCCCGCCGAGCACACAGGCCACCAGGTCACCTCTCGTCATGCTGCTGGTGCCCACATGCCCCATGACCGTGGCCAAACACTGGAGACCATACCGATCAATCCCCGACACCCGGTCAACAGTAATAGGCATCTCCAAAAACTCTCATGCATCCTCCTCACTAGTTATTACTCTAATGCCTTCTAACAAACCCCGCTGCTGCACCTAAGAGTCTGCTTCCCATACTGTGTCCTCACTGTGCATTGATCCGTCGTTCGACATAGTGTCCACCGAAAATTCTCAACGTTTATAAAAAAAAGGAGTACCTAAACTATCATGTAGCACTATTCACTCAAAAAAATGCTCGAAGACAACTCAAGTGCTATACTACGTTGCCAAAACAAATTCCACTTGTCCAAAATATTCCTCAAAAAACAAATGTCCAACAATCCTACAATTCTTTCTTAGATACTAGGCAAGGTCGCCATTTGTTACGACCGGGGCTACGAATAAAAGAAGGGCACTTAATGATTGGACTAGTAATAGGGCACTATGCAACAACGGTACGCTAGATCCAAACCCTCGAACTTATATGCCTGCGAACAAAAACACCTATACCCTCCAGAGTTAATCTGCGATAACGAGGTATCATTAACTGGGCATAAATGTACTCTACTTCAGGCTAACCCACACTGGTATAGCCTGATAACAAACAAGATGCAAGTTACGTTAAAATGCATAAAAGGGAAGCTATGGAAAGATCAATTAAATCAATGCAAGATTTAATACAATAAAAAGATGCTTCAATATAGTTACTCTAAACAACAATAAACTCTTCACTCCTATCTGAAAGAAAGTGAAGTATAGTCCTACAGCATAGACCTGGAAACTTCAGAAGAAAGTCTGATGCTCCTATGATGCTCGTATCTAATCTTGAACTATATAAAGGCAGGAGGCAGGACACAACACGTGTAAACTGAATACACTAAAAGATAGGACATATAATGTTAACTGACACGAGAATACTATAAATGCGCAACGGTAGCAATGCTCGACACTAAAAAAAGTACTTCCTCATCAATGAAACAGTCTGCTATGGTTGTGCAACTCAACAACAACCTAGACTATTAAATGCTGTGAATAATAATGCGTACATATCAAAGAGCTTATATTAAATACTAACAAGTGTCTCCTCAATTAATAATGTCTAGCTGGAATACTCTAGGTAAGGAACTGTGGTTGAGCAAGACAGGCTCGTAGCCTAGCGATGTCCTTAAGACTGCATCCTTTAAGTTACGTTAATTGACGGGGGGTGCTCTCTTGATAATCCAGATCACAAGTATCTGGTTCTATCCTGGCGACCCTCAAAAGATAAGCAAAGAGGCAGCAAAGTGTGGAACTGGAACAGGCCAAAACCCTCAGTCAACACAATGCTGTTCTCGTAAAGGAAGCAAGCGAAAAGACAACACAGGCTACCACAGGACCGGTCGAAGTCGTGTAGGTATAAGCAAACCATACACACATCGGGGACAACGACTACAGTTACCTTATCCAAGTCTAGCATTAAATAAAAGAGCAGAAACACTAAATCAATAATGGAGACACACAGAGTTCTTTAACCTATACTAACTAAGAACCCTCAAAACCTATTCTAAGCACATGTAAATATCTCAGAGGACGGCGCATACAATACAATGGGCCGGCTATGGAAACCGTATGCAGAAGCCAAGGGGACGAGTAATTGAATAAAGGTGAGAAGCAATGGAAAAGAAGAAGTTCAGCGAGATAGACAGTGGTAAAGGGGGGTGATCGGGAGAGAGTTTGCAAAGGGATGTTAGAAGCATGCGCGCCTAGCCTGTCCTGAGGAGAACAGCTCCCGTGGACCCTCACACAGGAGGCAAGTCACAAAGGCGCGATGGTCGGCCAATCACGGGCCGATACGTCACAAGGCAGCAGGTCCCTGGGACGCGCCAGGAACCACCAGCCAATCAAGGGCGTGGAAAAGCCCGCGCGAGGGAGGGAAAAACTCCTCCAAGCGAGGGAGGCAACACTCACTACCCCCTCGCTGCCTGCTCTCTCTCTCTCCTTAACTTCACACTACAATGCATCTTATATTCTATTAATGATATAAAATACTTCCCGTTGTCACAGACGAAAGCAAAGACCACCACTGGACTGTCTGTGACAATGCGGTTATTAAGAAAGAAAGAACAACATTCTCTGACAAATGTAGCCCATTTCACTGTGCCCACGCTGGTAGACGTCACAAGTGTCATTAGTTTGTTCCTAATTAATATGTAATTAACCCTATTTTGGTCCAGGGAAGGTTGGGGGACATTTTGAACCTCCCCTGTTTCTCTCCATTAGTTTGGAGATTTAAGAAGTTTCACCACGTTAGTTTGGTGTTAATAAGACGTTTCACATCATTCCGATGTCGATTTTGTTCTGGGTGATCTAGCCTGTAGCTTAGAAAAAATAGGACTTCGGTCGTGACAATTTTATATATTATAAATTCAGCATCGAGGGGGTCTGGGTGGGCATTATTTTATATAGTATTTTGTAATTATTTTATATAATATTTTGTAATTATTTTATATAATATTTTGTAATTATTATTTATGATTTTATCTATTATTTATGGGCATCCATTTATGTTAACCTCGGAGACAAACTGATATGTATTGCTCTAAAATGGCCAAAACAAGCAAAATACTCAATACTAAAACAACCATTAAGGATTATGACGCACTTTGATAGTTTATTGGGCTATTAATACAATTCAGATTACGATGGGTATATGGAAGTCAAAGGGGTAATTGAGATAGTCTTTACCCTTTTAATTCTCACAGATCCTTCCCAAGCTGTATAAGTTCGCCTAATGATAGCCATAATAAACTGTCATAATGCGTCATAATCCTCAAGGGGTTAAACAAAACATCATAATAACCCCCAAGACGTCAGATCTGATCGTGTTAAGGAGAGATTTCCACTTGAGGGATTTTTTTCATTATAGCCCCGTTGCTTTTGAGATTTTAAGAAGTTCGCCCAATCAGTTTGGCGATTTTAAGAACTTTCGCCCCATTTCTGTCAATGTTAAGACATGTGGGTGTCTATTTTGTCCTAGCAAGCGATAGCGAGCCTGTAATTTAAGAGGAACAGGCCTTCGGCCAGGGCATTTTCTACCAAAAAATTTACATATTTATCTTGAAACGGGGTCTAGGGGGTGCAATTTTAAGCTTGATGGAGGTGTAGGGAACAAACTAAAAACCTCCCTTTAATAACCCCCTACAGAAGAAGAAGAAGATGAAACAGACAACACTACTAACACAAGGACAACATGGCCGAACGAGACCCTAGGGGAACACCACCATGGATGCCAACCCTGGACCACCAACCACCTGCAGCCCCACAACCGGTCGAGGTCACCTTCAGGAGGTAAGGCGTCTGTAATCATTATTCTGGACCCCCTTTTCCCTCATTTTTAGCACCATTAGTTTTGACATTTTAAGACGTCCGCCCTCTTAGTTTGGCGAATTGAAGACCATTCGTCATATTTCTTTGTCAATTTTAGAACCTTTCACCATATTTCCTTGTCAAGTTTAAGACCTTTCATGAAATCTAGGTGTCCATTTTATCCTGGTGAGTGATAGCAAGACAACAATAGAGGAGAAACCGGCGGACACTTTTCTAAAACAAAATTTACACATTTAGCTTGAAGTGGTTCTGGGGGAAGGGGAAATGTTTAAGTTTGAAGGGGGTCTAAGGGACGTTTTCTAATTTGAAGGATGTCTGGGGGTCACTTATTTAGTTTAAAGTGGCTCTTGGGAGCATTTTTCGAGTAGGAAGGGGTCTGACTAAACTGCTGGTTAATGTGACAGTCATTAACCTAGGGGGTAGTAAACAATATATATTTTTGAAAGTGGAGGCTTGCCAGTATTCCGGCAAGAGGTCACGTCATCTGTAGGGGAAGATGTAAATAAAGAATAAGAACACCATACTAGAAGGAACACTTTATTGACAACGTTTTGCCGGTAGCTTCTTCAGATCAGGTCAATATATTGTTCCTCCACAAATGGTGTTTTTAACTTAACCTAATCGCAAAACACTAAATAATTTATCTTTTCAGCACTCGAATCAAGCGGCTACTCCGATGAAAAGCCCCATCGGAAAAACAAGATGTACCAATGGCCTCCCCAACAGGACCCCCAACTGGAGAAGAAGAGGTTGAGAGCCATACGGGTCTACCAGAAGAGAAAACAGGACCAACAGGAGGCGCAGCTGTTGGCTGTTCGGCTGGCCATCACCAACAGCGAGATAGACAGCCTTAAGGAACAGGTGAACAGGAGTCGACAGCAGGTGAATCAGTTAGAGAGAGACCTTGGCCAGATCTAAGAGTCGACAGCAGGTGAACCAATTAGAGAGAGTGATATGGCCAGATCTAGGAGTCGATAGTATGTGGATTCGTTGAAACCTTGGCCACATCTAGGAGTCGACGGTAGTTGGATCAGATAGAGAGAGAGAGACCTTTGCCTGATCTAGGCGTCGACAACAAGTGGATCAGTCGAAACGTTGACCAGATCTAGGAGTCGACAGCAAGTGGATCAGGTACAGAGAGACCTTGGACAGATCTAGGAATATACAACAGGTAGACCAGTTAAGAGAGAGACCTTGAACAGATCTAGAAGTCGACAGTAGGTAGATCAGTCAAAACCTTGGCCAGATCTGGGAGTCGGCAGCACGTGGATCAGTTAGAAAGAGAGACCTTGGACTGATCTATAGTCCATTCATTAAAGGTAGGTCATAAATTGGGATCCCCAGCCTCTGTAACTCAAAAAGGGCTAGAGTAAAATAAGCTGGACATTTCCACACCTCTTCCCTGGCTGACGCTTCACAGATGGTAGAAATATTTGCTTGATTACTCTGGTCGTTTATGAGTTAAAAGAAGTTGAAGTCTGGATTTCTGTTTTTGTTGTCTATGTGTATGAAGGAGAGAACAGGCAAGTTGCCTGTAACGAGTGTCTCCCCCAAAGCCGAAAGAGTGACAGGGCCGAATTCAAGGGATGTTGGGGTCAAAATGCCTGGACACACAAAGTTTAAAGCAGTTTAAGTCATAGGATGATGGCGATAATTACTGAGAGAGAGAATTCCAGAGTTCACTTGTTGAGTACAAGAAAGACCGAGAAAATTTACCAATTCTTGGGTTGGAGAGCTGGATAGAATAGGAGTGGGACTGTGTAGAAAGGTGGGTGATTCGCACTCGCTGCAAAGGAGGGGGTATGCACTGAGAGAGCTCTGAAGAAAGCTGATTGTTATAATAGCAATAGAAGAGTGAAAGAGATGCAACATTGCGGTGTGAAGAAATAGGGATCTAGTACAAGGAAGTGAGTTGATGAGACAACATTCTTTGGACCCTATTCTCTCAAGAAGTGCGGTATGGTTGGAGCCTTCCCACACATGCAAATAATACTCAATACAGAGCGAGAAGCTGTGCTGGGGTGAAGAACCCACAGGGACGATTGAGCACACCTGACTTTTGAGAAGCTGTTTTAGCAAGAGTCGTAATATGATATTTCCAAGAAAGGTCGGATGAAAAGGATACACCTAGAATCTAGAGAGAAGATGAAGGGTTAATTTGTGTATTGTTGAAGAATAATTGAACAGGGTATAGGAGTCGACAGCAGTTGGATCAGTTAGAGAGAGAGAGAGACAGTGAACAAAAATTTGGGGGGGGGGGGGGGGGCTTAAGGGAACATTTTCATTATAATTGTTATTGTGTTCATTAAAGCAATTCTGCCAAGGTATTGAAATTTTTTATTTTTATTTTGTTTATTATTTCCTAAAATGAAATTGGAGGCGTTTATGTTTTTGTTTCTGTTTGTATGTCTGTTTGTCTGTAAACGAGATATCTCAGTAAGTTACAACCCGATTTTCCCTAAAGTCGGTGGGTAAATAGGATGTGCGCCAAGGAAGAATTGATTCAATTTAGGAGGTAATCGATAGAGCGCATACCTCCGCCAGCGTAGGTGGAAGTACGAGCTCTCCCGAGTGCCCCTATAGTTTATACATAGTTTGATTATATCAATTACGCACAATGTTTTAAATAATGGTAATGATACAAAAAGAAGACCTAAAATAATGTATGCTTTTTGCATAGTCATGTTTATATTAACCCTTTTAGTGCCGGTTATGTCCTTTTATCTTTGCTATGGCTACTATTAGACTACTGTATTTAGTTTAAAAAGGGCCTCCAGCAATTAACAGGTTTCTGACTATCTCAATTAACCGTTTTTAATACCGCAGATCCTTCTTAAACTGCACAAAATCGACTAAGTTATCTTAAATACACCGCCGGTACAGAAGGCTACAGAAGGGATTAATTATCAATAGAATATCAAGTTACATTATATATTGGAATGTATGTCGTAACATTAATTGATGTATACAGCATTTTCCATGCAAATATTATTATGTGAGAATTAAATAAATACATTTATATTATGCATTTGATTAGTTTATTGTTATCCCATTTTAACCCATTCAGTACTGGTGACATCCTTTTTATTGTTATCCCATTTTAACCCATTCAGTACTGGTGACATCCTTTTATGTTATCCCATTTTAACCCATTCAGTACTGGTGACATCCTTTTCAGTATTTGCTGGCAACTATTAGACAATGCCATTCAAATTGGGAAGGACCTTTACCCATTAAAAGGCTACAGACTATCTTAATGTATCCTTTCAGCTACCATACAACCTAACTAAGCTTCATAAAATCGTCTAAATGTAGCTGAAATCAAGTACAACAAGACGTCACCGGTACTGAACGGGTTAATATTTTGATGATCATGTGCTTATTTCTTTTTGTCTTTGTCTCTGAAATGACCTTCTTCTGGACCCCCTTCTCCCTCATGCTTAGTCCCATTAATGTTTGCCATTTTTAGATGTTCGCCCCTCTACCTTACTGATTTTGAGACCTTTCACCCTATTTCTTTGTCAGTTTTAAAACCTTTCATGTAATTTTTTTTTTCTCCTGGCGAGCTACAACGAGCCTGTAATTTAGGAGGAACCAGCGTTTGGCCAGGTCCTTTTTCTACCAACAAAATGCACAAATTTACCTCTAAGTGGGGTATTAGGGGTGTTTCTTAAAGCTCGATAGAGATCTAAAGAGCAATTATGCTCTTGACTGTACGGTAACGCTATGAAGGGGGTATATATGTATGTATGTATTAGAGATGGACCGAATATTCGTTTTGTATTCGTATGTGCGAATATTCGCTATGTTTTTCAATATTCGTATTCGTATTCGTATTCGCATTTCCATTCATAGCTATTTGCAAACATACGAATATTTTCACGAAACCAATAGAAGATATACAAAAATGTAAAGTATTACATTTTAAAGTCAGGAGTGTGCAAATTATAAATATGTTCTAATATATAACTAGGAACCCCAAAAGGTTCACCAAACCCAAATATACGAAGCGTTTGTTGACGTTCTTAAAACAAATAAAAAAACAGCTTGCGTTCGCTTGTACGATGTCGGTGAAAGGAATGCTTCTTTATTAAACCCTCTAAGTACCATAGTATGTGAATGTTTTTTTTAAACTAATGGAATTGAAATTGTGTACATCGACTTCCAAACCAATCTGATGATCTCAGAACTTTGAAATAATTGTATTAGTTCCGAAATCTGACCTTATTCATTATAACGGAATAAATGGTCTTGGTACAATGTTGCCAATGTACCGGCTACCGCTAGATCCAGCGAATCACTTCCATCACTTCCATCTAGCGACATCAAGATGTGATGAATTCTAGCGATATTCAAGTTATGTTCCCTATTTTAAGGAATTGTAGAAATTTTTCGATTGTTAAAGATTATTTTAGATACTTCAACATGTTTTCTAGTGACATTCAAGTTTTTAGTGTCTGGTGACTATCTAGCGATTTGTAATGCTATTCTAGCATACATTTGTGCTTTAGTTTATCATGTATTGTTTAATAAATTTGCCCTATTTCTCCAGAAAGCTTCCTACATGATATAGTGTATTGTTCTAGTGATAATTAAATATTATACAGGGCTATTTTAAGTTGGCTGATGATTATGAAGCAGTAATATGCTGGACGATGAGAATACTGTATGCAAACATGTCTCGGATATCACTGATCATTTTTGGCATTTTCTGCCAAAAGCCCAACGGCTAATCAGTGGTGGTAACGCAGCTTTACACATTCACCTCGTCATTGGCTTCCGGTAATTAATTTCATAGTAATTTAATTAACGTTTTTTGGTGATATAAAAACAATTACCAGTTCTTGAAGGATGACAATTTCATCCTTTAAGAAAGATTGAAATATTCGCTATTCGCTATTCGTATTCGCGAATTTTACCAACAAAAATTCGTATTCGTATTCGTATTCGCTAATAGTGAAAATTGATATTTGTTTCATCTCTAGTATGTATGTATGTATGTATGTATGTGTGTATGTATGTATGTATGTATGTATGTATATGTATGTAATCAGTCACCTAGACCAAAGCTGAGGGTGGCCGACTCGAGACAGAACCCGAACAGAAACAATGAAATGAAATACAAAACGAAACAAAATCACAAACATCTAGGTCACCCAGGAGACGACCCAAGACCAAGGACCATGAACGATTCCCAGGCCTCACATCTCCCGGGGAGGTTCCGGTCTTTCCGGGCCCTTGGTGGGATTATTGTAGACACCAATCGAGCAGGGCAGTACCCAGGAGAGGCCACATAGGCATATGATCAGGAGTTGCTGGAATTTATGTTTCATTTGCCTGGCTTCCTTCTCTGTTTCTATTTGTGCCTCACCTACAGAGTAATCCAGCTTACTCTCCCAAACACTTCCTCCTCTTCATTTCACTATACACTTAACAAGCACACCACACTTCCTTCCAACACACCTAGGTCCCAGGTCAAGGTCAAAGGTGAATCCATATACTGTAATATAGTCAACACACTATACAGTATATCATTAACCCCTCAAGGAACATGATGCTTTGTGCAGTTTGTTTTGGTTATCTGTAAGTGATGATACACAGCTATGAAGGTTCTACGGGCATCAAAGAACATATGTAAGTGATGATACACAGCTATGAAGGATCTACGGGCATCAAAGAACATATGTAAGTGATGATACACAGCTATGAAGGATCTACGGGCATCAAAGAACATATGTAAGTGATGATACACAGCTATGAAGGATCTACGGGCATCAAAGAACATATTCATAGCCTCCGATAGTTCAGTTGGAATGATTGTACATGCTAAGATTGGTATGCAGGATTCGAAACTGCATAATAAATCGTAGGCTTGT
This sequence comes from Paralithodes platypus, assembly GCA_032716605.1. NCBI lineage: Eukaryota > Metazoa > Arthropoda > Malacostraca > Decapoda > Lithodidae > Paralithodes > Paralithodes platypus. The sequence goes on from CM064566.1 coordinate 31,730,461, forward strand.
GCAACATTCTTTAACTGTCTTCGTGGTGCAATGCATAAGTGTGTTGATTTTCGGTGTGAGCGTCCCGGGTTCGAATCCCCTGACTGCTACATGTTTTTGTTAATTTCATTAATCGAGTTTAGGAGTAAGTTGGTTAGTGGAGAGAACATAATAATTAATTCTGGTTCAGTAGTAGTTTATCGAGAGGCCTTCCCTAGGGTTAAATGCCCCATTAATTACTATTTCCATTCATATATTCATAGCCGACGCAGACGACTCAACCATGCACTACTCCATTAGTTTTTCAGAACGCCCCAGCCAGCAATCCCTCAAAACGACAAACGTAATGAAGCCATAGAACTCTTAAATTCTGATCTAAATACTATTTCCAATTGGGGCAGAGAAAACCTTGTTAACTTTAATGCTTCCAAAACCCAATTTCTCCATCTATCTACCCGTCAGGATCTCCCAGCGGACTATCCCTTATTCTTCAACAATACAAAAATCAACCCTTCATCTTCTCTCAATATTCTTGGTGTCTCTTTTTCTTCTGCTCTCATTTGGAAGGACCATATTACCAGTCTTGCTAAGGCAGCCTCCCAGAAGCTGGGTGTGCTCAACCGCCTTAGGGGGTTCTTTTCCCCTGTACAGCTTCTTGCTCTGTACAGGGGCATAGTGCGCCCTTGTATTGAGTATTGTTCACATGTGTGGGGAGGTTCCTCTCACACTGCTCTCCTAGACAAAGTTGAAAGGAAGGCCTTTCGTATCATTAACTCCCGTCCACTCAAAACTCTCTGCAATCTCTCTCTCTCCGCCGCAATGTTGCATCTCTCTCGCTATTCTATCGCTACTATAATATCAGTGTTCCTCAGAGCTATCCCAGTGCATACCACCTCCTTTACGTAGGGCACGTGGTACCCGTCTTGCAACTCAATCCCACCCCTACTCTGTGCAACTCTCCAACCCAAGAGTGAAACGTTACTCTCAAACTTTCTTCTACTCAACAGCTGAGCTCTGGAACTCTCTCCCAGAATCAGTCTTTCCCTCTTCCTATGACTTAAATTGCTTCAAACTCTGTGTGTCCAGGCATTTTGGCTCGAACGTCCCTTGATTTTGGCCCTGTCACTCTTTCAACTATGGGGGAGGCACTCGCTATAGGCAGTTATGCCTTTTGCCTCCCTCAATCACATAGAAAAAAAAACAAAAAAAAAAAGCCTCCGATAGTTCAGTTGGAATGATTGTACATGCTAAGATTGGTATGCAGGATTCGAAACTGCATACTAAATCGTAGGCTTGTGCAGCATTCTTTAACTTTCTTCGTGGCGCAATGCATAAGTGTGTTGATTTTCGGTGTGAGCGTCCCGGGTTCGAATCCCCGGACTGCCACATGTGTTTGTTAATTTCATTAATCGAGTTTAGGAGTAAACTTGGTTAGTGGAGAGAACATAATAATTAACCTTCTGACTACCATACACCCTTCCTAATCTGAACAAAACCGTCTAATAATAGCCAGCATAGACTATCAAAATGTGTCACAATCCTATAACCTCTTCTGTACCGGCGACGTCTTTATAATTCTATTCTAGCTTCTATTAGAAGAGTTAATTCAATTAAAAAGGGCTTCCAAGAATTAAAAAAAATCGAACTAAGTAACTTAACCCATTTTACTACCACACAACCTTCTTAAGCTGCATACAATCGTTTAAATATAGCTAGAATTAAAATAAAAAGACGTCACAGGAACAGAAGGTGTCAAGGTGTCAAGTTCTTCCCAGCTACCATTGTGGGTGTGAGGACTGAATGATTATAAGGATATTAAGGTAAGACTGGCCGTTTGTTTGGTCTATTAATTCGTTTATTCTTATGTTTTGTTTAGTTTCCTCCCTAGACCTCCATCAAGCTTAGAAAAACACCCCCTAGACCCCCTTTAAGATAAATTTGTAAATTTGTTGGTAGAAAAATGTCCCGGACTTCTTAAAATTGCAGGCAATTTAAATTACAGGCTCGCTATCGCTCGCCAGGAAAATATCGACACCTAAATGGCACGAAAGGTCTTAAAATTGACAACGAAATGGGGTGAAAGGTGTTAAAATCGCCAAACTAATGGGCCGAACGTCTTATAATCTCAAAACTAGTGGGGCTAAACATGAGGGAGAACGGGGTCCAGAAAAACAGTCTGCCTCCCCTTAAGGTCCTGGATGATAATTGTGACTACCCCTGCCTAGGAAACCCCTGTGAGATATGTAGAGGTCTATTAATTAAAGGGGGGATTTCCACTTGAGGGATTTTTTCTTGATCCCTTTTTCCCTCATGTCTATCCCCATTGCTTTTGAGATTTTAAAGGCATAGCTCATGAAATACCCCATTCCATGTTATCACTGTCTATAGCATGTTACAGAATAATTGACACTGCACAGTTGTCTTGGTTTACCACACATTTTTATCGAAAATAGTAAACAAAGCCATGTACAATATTTTAAGCTTAGAAAGTTGATGGCAACCCCTGTCGCCTCTCTCTTGTGTTAATGATAACGGAATTAGCCCGCGAATTTCGGATATGTTTTCATATTGCCTTTAGCTACCCTACCCTGATATATTTCATACATGATGAAGTAATGTGAAGGCAGTATTTGAAATATACGTGATATCACGTGAGTGTACAATTTTTCTATCCTTAAGTATTTAGCAATGCAATTATTCATAGTTTGGTCTCGTTAATCATCAAAAAATACATATTGGCAGCTCTATCCAATAGTAGAGGAGGTCTTGCCGGTATACACAGGTACTCTAGCACAAAAAAGTGCGGCCAACGTATACAAATATTCCATCTTGATTTTCATTTTCACAGTGTATTATTCGATAGCTTGCCATTATTTCTACATTTCATTATTAAGCTTATGCTGCTCATACAATTTATCATACCCCTCTATTAAATATCTGTCCATCTTTGTAACTTTTTCACAGCATGGAGTACTTAACAGAGATACTCAGAATCAAAATGGTGGCCATTGACCTGACCCCTGAAACTCTTTGACTTATTCTGTTATTCTATGGGTACCCAAATAACTTCATACACGTCACGATGCCTCTCGCCACCACCGTCCAAAACACTAATTTATTTATATTTACATTTATAAGAAACTCGGACTACTATTATTGCACATAAGAGGTATTCTGTACACTAACATTTATGATAATGAGGATAGCTCATCATAGCTGACCACATGCGCTATGTCCGTTAAGACGTTTTCCCCATTAGTTTGGTGATTTTAAGAATTTCCACCCCATTAGGTAAATGTTAAGACCTTTCATGCCAAATAGGTCTCGATTTTATCCTGGCGAGCGATAGTGAGCCTGTCATTTAAGGGTAACCGGCCTTCGGCCGGGAAATTTTTCTACCGAAAATTTACAAATTTATCTTGAAACGGGGTCAAGGGGGTGAAATTTTAAGATTGCTGGAGGAGTAGGAAACAAACTAAAAACTTCCCCTTAAAGGAACGTTATATTATTTATTATTTATATTTATTATTACCAGTATTTGTATTCGTTCTAGTTTGGTCCCTAGGCCTCTATCAAGCTTAACAAATTAAGCATCCCAAAGACCCCTTTCGAGATAAATGTGTAAATTTTTCGGTAGAAAAATGTCCCGTCCTTCGGGTCTCCCTAAATAACAGACTCGATGTCGCTCGCCAGGAAAAAGCGACACATAAATGGCACGAAAGGTCTTAATGTTGACAAAAAAATGGCCGAAAGTCTCGACATGTGAACACTAATGGGGATAAACATAAAGGGGAAAGGATTAAGAAGAAAACAAACTTTCCCTCAATAGCTAACTTCTACACTGGCCAAGGTAAGTTATGGTTGCGATGAAGTTGATTAACATATATGTTGCTGTACAGTATATCTATTTATGTATCTATCTATCTATATATATATATATATATATATATATATATATATATAATTATATACAGTATAGTGTTATCAGATGAATCAGTACCAGAGCCTCCCTTCTAGCGTATGTGCCTCTCAAGGTACAGTTTGCCGCACATATTCTATTCTGTTGGGGCTGTGATTTGGCAAAGCTGCACCCCCTTCCCCATCCCCCCTCCTTCGCTCCACCTCCTTCCCCTCCACTGTTGGTAGGAGGTGGAGTGAGGGAGGTGGGTTGGGGAGAGGGGTGAGGCGCTCTCAAGTTACGATTTGCTGGGATGGTTGGGAAATGGAATATGTGCGGCAAACTGTAGGCCTACATACGTCTGAGTCAAAATGTCTGGGCACATGAAGCTTGAAGCAGTTTATGTCATAGGATGAGGGAAAGATAGATTAAGGAAGAGAGTTCCAAACCTTACTGATTGTTGAGTTTATTTCCACTAGTATACCTCTAAATGGAAATATTCTTATGGATACTTTAATAATCCTTTACATACAAACTATCTATTACATTGTAGTGGGAGCACAGGAACAAAATAAATATGATACAAGCATAGTGAGAGAGAGAGAGAGAGAGAGAGAGAGATTGAAAGGTGATAAGGACTTACCATTTATAGCGTAGCCCAAAACATTCATGGGTATTAATGGTACTACATGTATAAACGTCTACTCTCCCGACTTTTCAATCTTCAAGCCTTAACCACATCTGTACCGGCGACATCTTTATAATTGTATTATACCTATATTTAGACGATGTTGTGCAGTTAAAACATTATCTGTGGTAGCAAAAGGGGTTAAGTGAGATATTCCGAAGCCTGTTAAATGCTGGAGGCCCTTTTTAAACTGAATAAAATCGTCTAATATTAGCCAGAAAAAAATAAGTTAAAAGGACGACATGTGCACTGAAAGGGTTGATACTATTCGGTCCGGTGCTATGTGGGTTTTGTGATATTTGGTTAAGGGAACATGGGCCGGTTTTCTGGACCACTTTCTTCCTCATGTTTAGCCCCATTAGTTTTCAGATGTTAAGATGTTTGCCTCATTAGTTTGTCGATTTTAAGACCTTTCGCCCCATTTCTACGCCAATATTTAGACCTTTCGTGCTATTTAGGTGTCGATTTTTTCCCTGGCGAACGATAGTGAGCTTGTAATGTTGGAAGAAGCGGCCTTCGGCCGGAACATTTTTCTACCGAAAAATATACAAATTAATCTAGAAGGGGGATCTGATGGATGTTTTCTTAAATCTGATAGAGGTCTAGGCAGGAAACTAGAAAAATAATGAATACATGCAAAAATCGCCCAAAAAGTTAACCCTCTCCCCTTCACCCCTTCCGCACCTTGACGTCTTTATACCTTAGATTCTGATTAAAATTAGATGATTTTATGCAGTTTAAGAAGGACCTACGTTACTTAGAGGGTTTATTGAGACCGTATTTACCCATTTGAGTCGCATAGGTACTGTAGATTATAAACTAAAGAAAATCGTCTAATGGTAACCAAAATATGATACAAATTACGTAATGGTGGTGAAGGGGTTAAATTATGTTTGAGGATTATGCTTGCTTTTCCCATTTCCGAACAAAGGAATGTTAGCTTATTCCCTAGGTTAACAAAGGAATGTTAGCTTATTCCCTAGGTTAACAAAGGAATGTTAGCTTATTCCCGAGGTTAACAAAGGAATGTTAGCTTATTCCCTAGGTTAACAAAATAATGTTAGCTTATTCCCTAGGTTAACAAAGGAATGTTAGCTTATTCCCTAGGTTAACAAAGGAATGTTAGCTTATTCCCTAGGTTAACAAAGGAATGTTAGCTTATTCCCTAGGTTAACAAAGGAATGTTAGCTTATTCCCTAGGTTAACAAAGGAATGATAGCTTATTCCCTAGGTTAAGAAAGGAATGTTAGCTTATTCCCTAGGTTAACAAAGGAATGTTAGCTTATTCCCTAGGTTAACAAAGGAATGTTAGCTTATTCCCTAGGTTAAGAAAGGAATGTTAGCTTATTCCCTAGGTTAAGAAAGGAATGTTAGCTTATTCCCTAGAATAACAAAGGAATGTTAGTTTATTCCCTAGGTTAACAAAGAAATGATAGCTTATTCCCTAGGTTAACAAAGGAATGTTAGCTTATTCCCTAGGTTAACAAAGGAATGTTAGCTTATTCCCTAGGTTAACAAAGGAATGTTAGCTTACTCCCTAGGTTAACAAAGGAATGTTAGCTTATTCCCTAGGTTAACAAAGGAATGTTAGCTTATTCCCTAGGTTAACACAGGAATGTTAGCTTATTCCCTAGGTTAACAAAGGAATGTTAGCTTATTCCCTAGGTTAACAAAGGAATTTTAGCTTATTCCCTAGGTTAAGAAAGAAATGTTAGCTTATTCCCTAGGTTAACAAAGGAATGTTAGCTTATTCCCTAGGTTAACAAAGGAATATTAGCTTATTCCCTAGGTTAAGAAAGGAATGTTAGTTTATTCCCTAGGTTAAGAAAGGAATGTTAGCTTATTCCCTAGGTTAACAAAGGAATGTTAGCGTATTCCCTAGGTTAAGAAAGGAATGTTAGCTTATTCCCTAGGTTAAGAAAGGAATGTTAGCTTATTCCCTAGGTTAAGAAAGGAATGTTAGCTTATTCCCTAGAATAACAAAGGAATGTTAGTTTATTCCCTAGGTTAACAAAGGAATGATAGTTTATTCCCTAGGTTAACAAAGGAATGTTAGCTTATTCCCTAGGTTAACAAAGGAATGTTAGCTTATTCCCTAGGTTAACAAAGGTATGTTAGCTTATTCCCTAGGTTAACAAAGGAATGTTAGCTTATTCCCTAGGTTAACAAAGGAATGTTAGCTTATTCCCTAGGTTAACAAACACGCCTTTCCAAACTTTCTTTTACATACAAATACCCACCCAAGCTAAATTTTTCCGTTTTTCGATAGAGAATGTTTCAGCCGAAGGCCGATTTCTTCTAAACTACAGGCTCGCTATCGCTCGCTGAATGTGGTAAAGCATTTTGTCATCACCAGATTAAATGGGTAAATGAAACGTTTTAAGGGGGTAGTACTCGCTTTTTCTGGATCCCCTTCTCCCTCATGTTTAGCATATTAGTTTTGTGGGCTTAGGACGTTCGTTCCGTTAGTTTGGCGATTTTTACACCTTTAGCTCCATTTTGTTGACAATTTTAAGACCTATCGTGCCATTTACGTGTCGATTTTTTCCTGGCGAGCGAAAGCGAGCCTGTAATTATAAGAGGAATCGGCCTTTGGAATAAACCCCCCAAAAAGCCACTAGCCCTTCAAGATCTCAAAACTAATGGAGCCAAACAGGTGAGGTCCAAAAAGAGCTCCCTCGGACAAAACAGGTTAAGGAATCCGGCATTGAAACAGGTGCACCCCAATTACTATAGTCTATCCATTATAATCAGGTAAAACATCTTGACCACTAACCTCTATAACTAAAGAACGACTAGAATAATCCAGCTAATATTTCTACCATTTAGGAAGAGTCAGCCAGGGAATAGGTGTGGAGACTTACAGCCCATTTGGTCAAGCCATTTTTGAGTTACAGAGGTTAGAATTCACGATTTTTGGCCTACTTAAAATGAATGGACTATAATCACGACTGTACACAATTACGGTGAGGAACTCTTGAAATACTGTGTCAAAAACGTTTGAAACGAAGGTAAGGTCGTGCTGATAAGTCATGTCCCAGCTTTCATTACGTTTGGCTTGCTCTGTGCTGTATCAATGTCTGTCAGATGTTGAATAGGGTAGGTAAGTGTAGGAACATGTTTCTATATTTCACTCGATATGAAGAAATGAAACTTATATGTTGCTGATACCAATTATTGATCAAAACATACTTGGTGCAGATACATCACTTATTAGTGCGATTGTACTAAGTTATGAATTTATGTGATAAGCCTCAGAGATCGAGCCAGGATCTTTCATTAGACATCGCGGAATATATCAAGGAAAGTGGCCACCTGGGCAAGCCAAGATCAAACATTTACTCCTTCAGTACCAGTGACGTCCTTTTCATTATATTCTGGCAACTACTAGATGATTTTATTCAGCTTAGGAAGGCTACGCACTATCTCAATTAATCGGTTATTTTAAACGACACTACTACAGCGTTATGAGAAACAATGTATTAGGGAAAATAGGCACCAGTAGATTCGCCATTTTTGTCTCCATATAGTCCGCATGGAGGATTTTCGTTATCGACAAATTGAAAAAATACCCACTTCACAGACAAATACACCAAAAATCTAAGTCAAAGAAGTCAAACAGTGGGGGTGTGGGGGCGGCATCCCCCACCCATATTACTAGGATAGGTTAGGTAAGGTTGTTAGGTTAGGCTAATATCCTTTGAAAGGGGTATAGTAAACACTAGGATAGCCTATACCCGGTCAGAGGTAAGTCCTGCTGTAGTCTCCTTGAATGCTACAATTAATCCTTTTAGCTACCATATATCCTTCCGAAGCTTCATGAAATCGTCTAAATGTAGCTGAAAACAAATAAACAACAACAGTGAACCAAGAACCTAAACTGAAATTGGAAAAATAATGAGCCGGATATACTGTATATATATAAAAACAAAAAAAATGGACCCCCTCTTACTCATGCTTAGCTTCATTAATTTTGAGATTTTAAGATGGTCCCCCAATTACTTTGGCGATAAAGTTATTCATTTATAAACGCAGTCAGTCGCGGGTTTGATGCAAGATATTTGTCTAGGCGAAGTTTAAATGAATCAACGGTGCTGCAGTCTATAACATCTCAGGGAAGCCCATTCTACAAGTTGACAACTCGATTGAAGAAGACATTTTTAGATTCGTGCGAGTTAAAAGATTTACCGATAATTTTACAACCGTTTCCCCGCGTGTAATTAGATTGGTCGATAGTGAAGTACTTACTACAGTTCATATTGTCGATGCCTTTGATGATTTTGAACACTTGAATTAAGTCACCTCTTAATCTGCGCTGGGTTAAAGGAAATAGATTTAATTCTCTAAGACGCTCCTCGTATGGTTTGTTCTTTAGGCTGGGTATCATTTTGGTAACTCTACGTTGAACTCGTTCTAGCTTGTCTATATCTTTTTGGTAATAAGGGCACCAGGATTGAACGCAGTATTCCAGAAGAGGGCAGACTAAGGAATTGTAAAGGGTTAGGATAACTTCTTTGGATTTATGCTCAAATGACCTGCCTATAAAGCCAATTATTTTGTTTGCTTTCTTAACAACTTCTGAACATTGTTGACTCGGTTTTAGGTTACTCGATATTATTACTCCCAGATCGGTTTCTCTGTTTACATTCTTAAGCTGAGTGCCATTCATCGAATAGTTTGCTTTCTCATTTTGGTATCCGATATGTAGTACTTTACATTTATCCGCATTGAAACTCATTTGCCAAATTTGGGCCCATCTTATCTAGATTGTGTTGCATATCGTCAACTTGTTCTTTTGAGAGTACGCTATTTGTAATTTTTGAATCGTCAGCAAATTTTTGAGATTGTTCAGGTGAGACCCTCATCTATGTCGTTGATGTAAATTAGAAAGAGAATTGGTCCTAGTACCGATCCCTGGGGTACCCCGCTACTTACATTGGTCCATTTAGATGCCTTACCGTTTATGACTACTCTTTGCTTTCTGTCGCGGAGCCAATTTTCTATTCATTTCAACACACCGTCTTGTATTCCATGCGCTTTTAGTTTTAGCAGTAAACGTTTGTGGGGAACTTTGTCAAAGGCCTTTTGAAAATCAAGGTATATAATATCTACAGCTTTACTCTCATCATAGAGGTTGAGGATATCGTGTAAGAAATCTAAGAGATTTGTTATACAGGAACGTTTGCTACGAAAGCCGTGTTGAGTATTTTTAAGTATGTTAATTTCCTCTAAGTGATTTATGAGTCTGTCTCTTATGAGCGTTTCTAGCATTTTACATACAACTGAGGTTAAGCTAATTGGACGATAGTTACTGGGTAGGGATTTGCTGCCTTTTTTGTTTAAATCAGTGTTACGTTAGCTAGCTTCCACTAATCAGGCATAGTTCCAGACTTCAATGATTTATTGAATAGCAATGTCAGTGGTTTGGAGAGCTCATCCTTAGCTTCCTTTAAAACTCTAGGTTAGATTGTATCAGGTCTGGGCGTTTTATTTACCTTAAGTTTATCTAAACATTTCAATAATTATCTCTCTGTAATGGTGATATTGCTTAGAACATCAGAATTATATATCTGAATCGGCGATGGTTTAGGGATATCACTGAGGTCTTCTGTTATAAAAACTGATGCAAAGAAGGTATTGAGGGCATTACTCATTTGTACTTCGTCTTTGGTATATTCTCCAATTTCATCGACTAACGGTCCTACAGTTGAAGTAACTACTCTCTTCTTTCGGATATAACTATAAAATTCTTTTGGGTTTGTTTTACTTTGATTTGCAACATGTAACTCCAGGGTCTTTTTACTTTGCTTAATTAACCTTTTGGCTTTGCGTCGTAGTTCTACAAATTTCACCCGTTCTTCGTCATTTTGTGAGGATTTTAATCTATCATTAGCATATTTTTAGCATATTATCATATTTTTAGCAAGCAGACAGTTTAAAATATCTTTATTCTACCATTTGGGCTTATCATTATGGTCTGCACGCCGTATTTTTGATGGTATGCAGTCTTGCACTGCTTTTAGATAAGTGTTTGCGAATGATTCCCAAGATGTATTTATGTCGTCATTGTTAATGAAAAAGCTCCAGTCAGTTTCTTTAACCCGGGAACTGCGGGGAGACTCTTAAGAGTTCCCCCGGCGGACTGCGGGGAGACTCTTAAGAGTCAGAGAAAAAAAAAATCAACTTTTGACATCGAAATTTTTGTTTTTTTTGTTTGTTTTTTGTTTTTTTTTGGCCCCTGGGCCATGCCAAATCTAAGTCCTCTACCTCCCCTCCTTCACCACTTTCCTCCTCTCCTTCAGTTATCACCTATTTTCCCTGTTATTCCCTTATTCTGAGGTATATTTTCGTGCTAACATTAGAAATCCGGTTACAGGGTGTGGTTATCACTGATAGCAAGCGAATGCAAGAGAGAGAGAGAGTATCGATCGACTGTGTCTCAGTGGCCTTGGGGGAAATTGGCGGGAAAGCAGCTTGCCTCACCCATACATTATACAACTCGCTGGCTATATCTCCGATTTTGACCATCCAAACGCTGTTTTCACTCGTTTTATTGTTGTTTCAGGTTAATACCTTTATAATCAACCCATAATAGGCGCATATGGATAAGTATTAATGCTATTAATGGTACAATGAATATTTTAGTGACGGAAACACCTCAAATACGTCAGCACAGGGGGACGTTTCCAATTACCCCCATGCGCACTTGTTAGGTTAAACATTGCTCTAAGTTTACGAAAGTTTGCTTGCTTGAAATTAGGGACTTTCTCGATGCTGCTATTTGGTTCGTTACTATTAAACTTTAAACTGAAAGTTATCGTACGATGGTCGCTGTTACTGAATTCATCACCGACATTCAAGTTCTCTATCAATTCTTCTTTTGTTGAAAGTACAAGGTCAAGGACATTATTTCCACGGGTTGGAGATCTAACAAATTGATATAGAGAACTCTCTTGCAAATTTGAATACAGGTCTTGTCCAGAGAGTGAAGTAATACTATCTCCCAACTTGGTCACAGGTAAATTGAAGTCGCCAAAAATTACGGTATCATGCGAGTTACTTAACCCGTGGAGCCCCGGCTAGTTTTGTAATGTTTGTTCACCAGAACCCGGCCGGTTTTCAAAAAATGGTTTTATTCCAGAAACAATAGCGAATGGGTTAGGAATGAAGGAAAAACCACGAAAAACCACTCAAAAAGCTTAAAGAATGGTCCTACAGAGCCCCCAAAAACGTATTTTACAAGAGTAAAAAATTGAAGGCAATTACCCCCAAAAAACAGGTTATTGCGCGCTCACGCGCACGCATGTGGACTTTGAGAGTTTTCAACCATCGGCACGGTTGCGTGGGATACGTACACAGTTCCCATACAAATCTGAGCCCTCTCGAGTGGCTACACCTGAGGTTACGGTCGGAGAAATTAGGGTGACTCATCAGACGCGTCGCTGGGGCTGTGCGTTACATACATCGCTGACGCGTCAGACGCGTCGCTGGGGCTGTACGGGTTAAGTCTGCAATTTGCTCATAAATTTCACGGTCAGTTTGCACTGATTGAGCTGGAGGTCTGTATATTAGTGCAAGTATTATTTTTGTACCTTTATTATTCTTTATTAGCACAAAAGATGTGTCGACGTTCACAATTTGAGGTTTTGACAAGAGGGTCGGGTTAAGACTTTCTTTGATACAAAATAAAACTCCACCTCCATTTCTATTAATTCGGCTTTTCTCAAACATTACATAACCGGGAAGTGAATACTCTGCTAAAAAGTCTCTGTCTTCTGTATTGAGCCAAGATTCTGTTATGCCAATAACATCGTAATTTTCCGTAAACACTAGTTCCTCTAAATCTGAAAATTTATTGCGTATGCTACGAGCGTTTGCATAGAAAACATTCAAAGTTTTGGATTTGGAATTCACGGAATGCTCTTTATTCAAATTATTGGTTCGGTTCGGATCTACATTTATGTAACTGTTTGCCCTCAGTCCTCGATCGTCATCCCTGGTTGTCCTCAGTCCTCGGTGTTCTCGATCATTGTTCCTAGTGGTCCTCGGTCCCCGATCATTGTTTCTGGTGGTCCTCCGTTCTCGCTGTCCTCGATCGTCGTCCCTGGTAGTTCTCGGTCCTCGATCGTCGCACCTGGTCGTCCACGGTCCTCGATCCTCGTCCCTGGTGGTCTTTGGTTGGCTCTGCTTTTTCTCCGAAAATCCTTTACTGCGTCGTGAAGCAGGCGGCCAAATCTTGCTGCTCCCACCTGGTTCAGATGGACTTCATCTGCTACAAACAGATGATCTTCACGGTAGAAGTAATTCCAGGTATTGATGAATCCAACTTTTTCTTCCCTGCAGAGGTTAGCCAGATGACGATTTACGCTAGTGGCTATATTGAAGAATCAGCTCTCCACACCGATACTGGTGACGATCCCTGATATGATGACTCTGCCTGACTTTTCCATATACTTCTGAATCAGCTTCCGGTACTTCAGCATGAGGTCCTCCGATCGGGTCCGCTGCACGTCATTAGATCCGACATGAATGACGTACATTGTGCGTGAGTGGGCTAACTTTGAAACTTCGTTGACTGCAGCTGCAACGTCATCCACACCGCCACCAGGGATACAAAAGCGCTTCCTGGTCCTGGGTGGCCTGGCACAGAACTCCATAAGTTGTCCACGAACCATGTAATCTCCTACGAGCCGAATTTCTTCTATTTCTTCTTCGTCATCTAAGTCCGCAAGAATCTAGTAACGGTTCTGGCACATGGTTTCGGTGATGATCCTCCTTGTCCTGTGGCGAACGTTCTTTCTCACGACGCGGAAGTTGTCCTGAGATGGAGCGGAGTAATTTTGTTCCTGATGTGGTGCATGTACTGAAGCAGGTACCGCTATATCAGGCGTTGGGCTGTTGGAAGATGCCGCAATGGTAGTAATTGCTTCATTTGATGATACTCCTACGTTGAGCGTCGAAAATTCTTGGAGTGTTTCCAGCTTCTTGGTGAGGGCGTTAATCTTGACGTTAGCTTCATCCAGTTTAGCTGCCAAATCTTCTCGGAGCTGGCAGAATCGGCAGACATGAACATCGGGGCGGGCAAACATGAACATCGGGGCGGGCAAACATGGTAGGGCCAAACCTACCGGAACAGTTCGTGCAGGCACGAGGCATGGTGGCAATAACAAAACTTCAAATCACTTCACTCTAAGTCACATCTAATCACTTGTCTCACTTCAGAACACTTTATTCACTTGTGGGGAAGGAGGACGTTTTGCAATTTATTACAACCCAACCTAGTCAAGAAGAGGTTGCTAGGAGGAGTAGTGATGAATTAAGACGTGTGTTGGAGGTGCAGTGGTATGTCTAAGGCAGAGTTAGTTCAAGAGGTGTGCAAGTTGGCTGTGCAGCCTAGTGGTCCTTATTTTGAAGCTAGTACTTGTTTTGCGGATGATGGCACCATCCTGCATGTGCCGCAGCATCCTAGCAGTCAGGCTAGCTATTATTCTACTGCGGCCCGGAGTGGAGCAACAACTCCAGAGCAAGGTGATACTGTAGTTAGGCAGTCTCCTACTAATACCACCGCACCTGCTACCACGCGTCCACCGTCAGCATATAACCCTATCAGTACGGCCCCCTCATTTTCACAGGGCTATGTTCGGGCCCCTATGGCCAGTACATTTGTTTCAAGTTATGCTAGCAATCCTCAGTATCCTCCTTCTTCCCCCCATGTGTCATTGGCCACACCCAGCATTTTAATGCCACTCACACGGTGGGTGCGCAGCACAATGTTCCCGCTTACGCCCAGTTTCCTCCTATAACCCCGATAGGGTCGAGAAGGAGTCCAGAGATTGAGCTGCAGCTCAAGAGAATGGAGATGGAAGAGAGACAGAGAGCTAGATAGATAGAAGAGAGACAGAGAGAAAGAGAAGAGAGAGACAGAGAGATAGAGAGATGGAAGAGAGGATTAAGTTCAGGGAGTTGGAGGTAGATTTGGAGAAGACAAAGTTGGAAACTAGTGGGCAAAGACGACAAGGGAATAATGTTGGTCATACACCTAAGGAGGAGGCAGAAGAGGTGCTGTTGTCTCGACGGCTGAAACTCGCGCCGACTTTCGATGAACTCAAGGTTACGGAGTGGTTCTTGCGTTTTGAGAAGAAGGCCCACGAGTATCAGTGGCTGAGGCAACGCTGGGCGGTGTTGGTGTCTAATGTCTTGAAGGGCAAGGCTCTTGATGCATACGATCACCTAGAAGTGCAGGAGCTAGAGTATGATGTACTTAAAGAGGCTGTGTTAAAAGCCTACGAGCTGCGTCCCAAGGCTTACAGGTTGGCCTTCAGGGGGACTCGCATGTGGAATGTGCCAGGTACCTGCGCGATACTCTAGCCAAGTGACCGCACTCAGAGTCAGCTGATACTTTGGAGGCGGCGTGTAAGGTTTGGCTGATGGAGCAGTTTACAAGCATAGTTGAGAAGGACATTGGGGCAAAATTAAAAGAAAAGCAGTTTAAATCATTAAGGGAAGCAGCAGTTTGGGTTGATGACTTTGCACTAGCCCAGCGTGGCACGTGCATGGGGAGCATTGGTGACAGGAGAGACTGACCTGTGCACCAAGCAGCCACAGTATCAGCTCGCCCATCATCACCCAAAGTTAACACAAATAAAACACCACATTATACCAAGGCTGACAACCAGCGAGCTTCTACGGAAGTGAGATGTTATTTTTGCAAGCAAGAGGGTCATATTAAACCTCAGTGTGCTAAAAGGAAGGCTACCCAGGAGCCCAAGGCTGTCAAGTTGGTGGCGACATTAGGGAAGGTGCCTGTGAAAGGCAAGCCAGGTACTGGTGAGTTTGGGGGGCAGTGTTGGCCAGCGCGAAGCAGGGTAGTAAGCACTTTGACGCCCCAAATGGTATCACCACCTGAGCATAATCAGACTTCTCCTGATTGGTGTCGGCCATTCATACATGATGGATTTTTACGGGTTGGGGAGCAGACTTAGGTGTTTAGGGAGACTGGTGCGCAACAATCCATGTGTTGCAACCTGACAGGGGGACCTATTAGCACGGGAGAGTTTGTAATGTGCAGGGGAATCAACAGTGAACAATTCTGTGATTTAGTCCCGGTGACCCTAGAGTGTCCACCTGGGGGTGGACTTTTTGATCGGGACTGACTTGGCAGGGGATGTAGTTTTCCCGCCTCCTACAGTCGTCGCTGAGGTTGCTTTTATGCCCCCTGGTGGTGGTTGTTTGCAAGAAGATAACATGGACTCCATCTACCCTGTTGGTGCAGTGACCCAATCAGTGGCACATTTGGCACAACAGGTGGATGATTTAGTGGATGCGGGGGCCGACAGCCATGAGTGCGGGCCATCCCATGATGCACTACTAGATGTCACTGGTCCGGAGACAGCTGTGGGCTTGGCTGACCCCAGTGAGGCTACCAAGACTAGTAGAGGTGACCTAGTGCCGGACGAGGAGTCTGACATAGTGATACCGACTCAACCTTCTGATATTTTTGAGAGGTCAGAGGTAACTGCCTTGATGGAGCTACCTAGAAACAAACTGAGCAAGTTGCAGCAAGAGGACCCCAGTCTGGGCCTCCTGTTTAAGAAGGTTGGTACGACTGGTGGGAAGAACGGTCAAGCAGAGAACTTTATTATAAAAGGGGCATTGTTGTATGGGCAGTGAACGCCGGATACGAACTCAGGTTTGGGGGAGGAACAGTTAGTGGTGCCTGCCCAGTTCAGGGAGGAGCTGGTTAGGCTAATGCAGGTGGCACCACTGGTGGGTCATTTAGGGGTATGTGGGACTACTGATAGGCTACTCTTTCATTTTTGGTGGCCTAATATGCATGCATCGGTGGCTTCTTTTTTTATGTATCATATTGGTAAGGTAGTTAGAGAACCCAACCCAGGAATACCCGTGGCACCTTTGATCCCTACACCTGTAGTTGAACCGCCGTTGACACGGTTGGTTCCTTATTACCCACCAGTTCGGGAGATAAATACTTGCACACTTTAATTGATACTACCAATAGATACCCGGAGCTTATCCCGGTTAGCAGCGTGAACACGAAGATGAGAGACCATTGTAACAAACAGGCTAAATCTAGGGTGTTCAAGGTGGGCGACGAGGCTTTGGCACAGTTGTCAGTTCAGGGTCGACCCATGGCTGCTAAGTTTTGTGGTCAGTATCAGGACATTAAGCAGATTGGTGAGGTTAACTATGTAATAGATACGCCCGACCGTCGCATAACCTGCCAATGCTGCCATAGTAAAATGCAACAGCCCTACCATAGACCGACTGCATCTGGCCGTGGCGCTGAAGGCGGTGATGCTGCGCAGGCAGGTATAGTCACAAGGAATGCGGGGGTGCGCATGTATGGTATCGGCGGGGAAGCCTTGGCACTTATGAACTGTGGGAGTGACTGCACAGGTGGTACAGATTGTCTCTCTCATGACCTGGCTGTATTAGGGATGGAGGTGGAGAAGGAGGGAGACTATAGTTTAGAGGCTGCGGTCCCGGCTGGGTTGTGGGAGGGCAATGCGTATGTTGTTCTTCGAGATAAGTTGCAACCTCTTGTTCCTAAGCGCCAAGAGGAGTTGTTTACTAGGCTGTGGCAGTACTTCCGCATGTTTGGTGATTCTCCAGGCCTGATGTCCGGGGTGGCACCCGACATAGAGGCTGGAGACAGTGCAAAGCTCAAGTTGGCTCCCTACCGTATAAATCCTGCTTGACAGCCTGTCTTAACCCAGCAATTGCGGCAAGACTTATATAAGGCCTACCGCTGCGCTGCGGGACGCCTTATATAATCCAAGGCCTAAAAAAAAAAAATTTAAACCAGCCCTGTATCAATTTTTTTTTTATTGCCCCTTGGCCATGGCAACTATCACTCCTCCACATCCCCTCCTCCCCCCCACCCCCCCCATTCAATTATCACCTATTCTCCCTGTTATTCCCTTATTCTTAGGTATATTTCCGTGCTAACATTAGCGAGTTGCTAGCAGGGCGTGGTCATCTGTGTTACCAAGTGTGGGAAAGAGCGAGAGAGAGAGTATCGCGCAACAGTGTCTCTCCAGACATGGGGAGGAGTGGAGGAGAGGGAGGGTGGCTCACACTCGATGATTACAACTCCCGGCCTCTGTTGCCGATTTTGACCAGTCAAACGCTGTTTCCACTTGTTTTATTGCTGTGTAACATATCTTCATAAACAACGTAAAATAGGCGCATATGGATAAGTATTAATGATATTTATGGTATGATGACGATTTGAGTGAAGAAAACAGCCTAAATACCTCCGCACAGGGAGGGGTGGCCACTACCCCCCCTGCGCACTTCTTAGGTTAAAAGCAGAGCTGGACTACATGTTGGAAAAGGATCTGAGGGATAAGGGATATTGTGAGTAGTCTTTGCCAGTGACTTTGCAGCCTGAGCTGAGTGGCAAGATCCGATTTTGTGTTGATTGCAGTAGTGTTAGTGCATTATCCCAGACAGACGCCTATCCATTACCCAGAGTTGACAATCCCATAGGCCGCATCGGGGCTGCCTCGTTTATCACTAAGGTGGAATTAGTGAAAGGTTATTGGCAGGTCCCGTTGCTGGAGAGAGCAAATAAAAGTGCCAGTCCTGTGGTGGACTGGGCAGTTTATCAGTGTCGGGTGATGTTTTGCTGCCGGAACACAGTTTGGATGTGTGGCATGTTAAGGGCACTGATAATGTTATGGCTGATTGTTTGTCACGGGAGGGTATGTTTTAACACCTTACGAGCGGCCTATGCGGTTTATTTATGTGTACCGCACAGCGGGGTGTTTTTAGCCAAAATAGGGCTGTTTACGTGATCATTTTCATGCCTAAATAAGACCCAGAACGTAAAACAAGTACCTATCCCTGAAAGGGCATAAACAGAGCTTTCGAAAGACACCATAACGATCCTTGTATGATGGATAGTTTTCTTGCAATAACCGTGCAACGCGAGTGCAAAAAGCAGGTAATTCGGTACTTTCAGTACATAATTGAGTATGTAGCGAGTGAGAGAGGAAGGAGGGAGCTGAGATTTGTGTCAGTAGGTTCGCCGCGGTGGTCTGGAGCAGTCATACGCTCGCTAGTCTCCTGCCACCACTTGTCTCTCTCTCTCAGCCACATTACGTGCTGAAATTGCCACTCGACCTATGTCGAGCGCCGCCACATAGTCCAGCTTTATTTAACTCGACTTATGTTGCTCGCCGCTAAATAAGGGTTAAGGAGAACCCTTGCCGTTCAGTCAGTGTTGGTGTACCCTCCTACTTTGATTTGATTAGCATGTTTGCGTCTGGTGCTTGTTGGTTGCCGTAAAGTAGGAGTTGCTGTGTTTCTGTGTAGAAGAAAACATTTAAATACAAAAATATAAAAACATAAAAATACTAGAAAAAAGACTGTAGTTGTGTATGTCTTGTAGTGTTATTGAAGTATGAGCAGTCTGTTGTTTCAAGATTCACCAACAGACTCCCCCTGGGTGTGAGGGTGTCACTCCCAAATGAGTTTATAGCCTATATCATTTGTGAGTGAGTTATAGTTTGCAAGGCCTGTTGTGGAGGGGCCTTGATAGAGGCTAGTAGCTTGCTATCCCTCTGCCTTTCTTCCCTCATGGCTAGCAGGACGGCACCTGGAGTCTGTGTTGCCATCGGGCTAGCACTATAAATTAATTAGTTTATTTAGCCTTGTGTGATCAATGCAGTTTATCATAAGTTCACACAATGATGACTTATATTCATTTGATTACTTTTGTTGTTAATGAGAGCACAGGCTGCCTTAGATAATTAAGTATTCTTGCGACGCCTGGAGCCCTTCCTTGTCACGCGGGGCCCCGAGCTCGACTCTCGCCGCTGCAGGAGCTCACTCCAGTTTCGTCTCTCGCTGTAGCAACATCATTGCCTGACGTTGTTGGCTTGCTTCTTAATTTTCCCTTTACATACCGCATATTTCTTTTTGTTCATTGTTTGATTGAAGAATAGCAGGGGCTGGAGTCATATTGAGCATATTGGTTTGTTTCACCATATTTAGTTTAGTATTAATCACTGCATTCATTTTTTCTTTGGCAATCTTAGTTTATAGGCTTCTTCACTGTTTCCGTGCACTTTTCTTCCATTGTTTAACTGCATTGCATATTATTATTACATGTATTTATCCTTTATTATTGAAGTTGGCATTCACAGTGGTTTGGAGGCATGCTCAAGGGTAGCCTATCCCAATCCACTGGAATGCCAACTATTGTGTTTCATGTCTTAGGATAAGCCCTATCCTAACACATGAGACTTCCCCCATGTTTCGGCTTTATATTATTCCTAATTCCTAATACTATGAAGTGTCTGGGAGTCTGGCAGGGTTCTGGTCTATCATTTAGGTGCAGTTTAGAATAACCTTAGAAGTTCTCTAGCATACTACATGCACAATGTACTAGACTCTGGGACAATAGATATGTTTGTGTCTCCTTGTGTTTCTGCTTTAATAGAGCAAAAAGGAATATAACAATTTTTCCTAGAGAACCTGCGTGTCTTGGTGTTGAGTCAGATATTACGAGCGTGTCTGTTGCAGGGTTAGTGTGGTGCGGTGGGCAGTGTTGGGTGCAGGTCTACAGCATTGGTGTCTTTTTGCTATGGCGTTGTCTTTTTGCCAGTGCTGTGGGCTAGGCTATGTGAGCATCTGTTTTCCCCCAGCCTTCCCTCGTAACAATATATATATATATATATACATACAATCTTACCTTTAATAAATTCACCTACAGTCTTTTCCTTCCCCAGCTGTTCAGGACCCGTTAATCAATTGGCAGAAAGCGCGGGAGTGTGCACTATTAACCGATTACACCAGATATTTACGATAATCTTGGTATACACTATTCACTCTCACCCCGGCCACTGTTTGAGCCACAACTGTCCAAATGAGCATCTATCTTATACATAAACAGTCCCGTTATTTACAAAAAAATATAATGAATAATTTTATCCAGTGTTTTCATTGTTGTACATTTATAATTATTTATGAATAGATATCAATTAAGCTTAAGCATACATTTAAGAGATAATAAAATAACTATTTAAACTTTCGCCTTGATATCTCTCATCTGTTATTTACCTCAGTATAGGTGACGTCTCAGAGTTCCGTTTTCTCTAATACCTTCTCACAGTCTAAATAACATAGTTATTACATATTCGAAGCTGTCTCGGGATAAATTGAAACTTATTATTAGTTCTTTACCTGATAATAGAACTTCGAAGGTTCCTTGAAAGATTTCGAGGCTTCAAAATGTATGAGAATTAATGAACAAGACTGTACATGAATATAATATATGTATAAAACTACAGCACATTGGCAACTTTTGTTTCACACGAGACTGGAGTTCTCGAAAAAGAGGCTACAGTCCTGAAAAAAATGCTTGACTTACAGTGTGCTGGCTTAATAATCCAATAAGCTTGATACACTCTGAAGTCCTATTTTCACTTACTAACTTTGCCAAAATGCCTGTCATTTGACTTGCATTGTCAGCCAGAGTTGAGGCGAGTTGCAAAACTGTAAATCTTAAGGGGTTTATTTTTCTGGATCCCCTTCTCCCTCATGTTTGGCCGCATTACTTTTAAGATGTTAAGACGTTCGCCCTACTAGTCTGGCGATGTTAATGCCTTTTGCCCCCCCCCCCCCCTTTTGTATTGTATTCTATTTTTTATTTATTTTTTGTTCATGGGGGGGGGGGGGGATAATAAGGCCTTTCGTTCTCTTTAGGTGTCGAATATTCCTTGGAAGCGCAACTAGTCTGTAATATACGAAGCGCAACTAGTCTGCAATATACGAAGAACCGGCCGGTGTACCAGTCTGTATTCCCCCCCCCCCCCCCACCCCCCTCCAAAATTCCCTGTGGGAAATCTGGCCCAGGCTAGATTTGCCCCTGGGGGAAATTGTGGCCCAGGTTAATATTCCCCCTCTTGACCAATACTCCCCCCCCCTAGGTTAGGTTAGGTTAGGCCAGGTTAGGGTAGGTTAGGTCAGGTTGAGTAGGTTAGGTTAGGTTAGGTGTGATTCTTATTAAGAATGATGGCACACGGCTTGCCTTGGAACTACACAAAAATTCAAACCAAAGAAAACTGTGAAACATATTAACACATACCTGCATGCCTACAATAAAGTAATTATGTAAACTAATGATTCCTATGTAGGGAGGGGGGGGGGGGGATATCCTAGGTGTGAATACCCCCCCCCCCTTCACCCCCCTTTCCCGGGGTGAAAATTCAGTCGGGGGGGGGGGGGGATTTCCTGCTACACAGGGATATTTTTTTAATACAAATAATAATCATGTTCAGGTTACTTACAGTATACAGTATAGCACCATTTCTCTCTATCCCTCGCTCCGAGATTCAATACCGAAAAATGTGCACAATTATTATATGGGGGTGTTTTTTTAAGCTTGATAGAGGTATAGGGAGGAAACTAAAATACTAATAAATATAGATAGATATATAGATAAATAAACCAATGAATGAAACATTTCCCATAAACTGTCGAAGCTTCAAAATGTATAAGAATTAATGTCCACGACTGTACATGTATAATAATCTACATATACAATTACAGCACATAGGAGCTTTGTCAAAATATATGTGTTTTTACATGCATTGGCAGGCCGAGTTGAGGCGAGTTCCGTAAGTGGAGTTCCGAAACTGCGAAGCTCAATTATCATAGGTTTCGAAACATTTCTGAACAAAAGTTTGCAATACGAACAGCCTCGGACAGGAAAGGGGCTCCAGTCCTGAAAATGTACTTGACTTACAGTGTGCTGGCTTAATAATCCAGAATGGTTGTTAGCCTCTGAAGTCCTATTTTAACTAACTAACTAACTCGGACAGAAGTAGTTGTGCAGTATTTCGACGAACAGTGTTGATGTAATTATTAACCCTTTCATTACCGGTGCTGTCCTTTTAACTATTTTGGCTACTATTAGATGATTTCATTCAGTTTCAAAAGGGCCGACAGCAATTAACAGGCTTCCAACTATCTCACTAAACCCTTTTTACTACCACAGATCCTTCTTAAGCTGCATAAAATCGTCTACACATAGCTAGAATAAAATAAAAAAAAAATCTCCAATACAGAAGGGGGTTAAACATTGTGAAAACTTAATCAATTGACAACTTGGGAGTTTCGTTATATAAGGAAGTTGGAGCCGTAAACATATATATTAAACACAAATGCAATATATATTTAGGTTTCTGATAGATAAAAGTATATATAAGATCAATTTTGTGTTATGTATATATAAATGTACTACTACCGTTTTATAGCTGGTAAGTCTGCTAATTATCGATGTCTACGGTTCCAACTTCCTTATAGCCTGAAACTCGCAAGTGGTTAATTACAAGTCTAAAGACGGTGCCAACACTTTTACGGCAATATTGTGGAGCAATTTACATCTGGTAACTTCAGAATTAAACTTTTATTAGTCTTAAGGAGATGTTTTTAGTTCTCTCCCTAGACATCCATCAAACTTGTGATTGCAATTAAAAAACAAACAAATCTGAAAACGAGCTCGTGTGACATCGCCTTAAATTGCTGACATTTTCAAGTAAACGCTGACTATTTAATCTATATCATTGGGAAAGTCCAAGAATACGTGGCCATTATTGTACGTCTATAGAATGATCAGTGTCTTGCCTGGAAATCCATGAGTACAGTCAGAAACCGCAATTTCTGGGATGCATCTTTGTATTCATTTCGAAGAGGAGGATGTTCAGTATTACAGTGCAAATGTTTATCTTGCATTGGTGTGTAATAAAAAGTTGTTGTGTAAAGTAACGATGGCAATTATGACGTGAATTGCTAGATAAGATTAGTCGAATGTGAGTGTGTGTAAGTGAATCGACGTGTGTTGTAATAGACATAATGTTCTACAGTAGGTGACAAACACTGAAAACAGAACTGTCTGCTTCATGACATACAACACAACGAACTGCAATGTAATATTACATGTTATCGTCTGGTTATGAAATGCAGGTGTCAAATGACAACGAGTTATCAGTAGTGATACGTGGGGGTATTATGTAATACCACACACAGCTTCTGACGCTGATAGGTTTATATATTAGGTATTAATTTAGTAAACATTTATATAACACTCTACAGGTTAAAGGTTATAATATATGCAACGCATCGTGATATTACGTTTAGCAATGGCTATAGATACCTTTTCGATGTTAGTAGTATAGTATCTGATATTTTGCAATGTTTACACAGTGCAACAAGGCTAATAGCATGATATAAAATGGATTAATTATATGTGACTATCGGTATGTGTTTAATAGTAACTACTCTTGATGATGTCTGATGAATTTCACACTCACAACTAAAGCCTGTCCATTCTCTGCGGTTTGGTAGTGTTTCTTTACATTCTTAATTCTTTAATAGGTAACTGTGATTAATGTAGATACAAGAGGGAATAACAAACAATGGTATTTTTGTCATTGTTACATCAGATTCTGTAGTATGAATCGTATCGTAGCATAACAACAGCACAATAATTTTACAATGGTAGGCCGAGTGAATCTATTGGTTCGAAACGTGTGTTCGTACGTGTGCGGCCTTGTAATAGTTATAGTGGGCTGTCGTCCAGAACCAATACGCTCCCAATGCCCAGGCCCTATCCAGGTGTCTCAGAAACTGCGGTTTCTGACTGTACATTTTTTTAAAGATATATATATATATATATATATATATATATATATATATATATGTGTGTGTGAACAAAACGAATACTAATAACCAATAAAGTAATTCCCATCCATATTTGCCGTATCTACTGTATCTATCTTTGTTTTTCTATGTGATTTAAGCCATAGGAAGAGGGAAATACTGATTCTGGGAGAGTGTTCCTGAGCTCAGCTGTTGAATAGAAGAAAGATTGAGAATAATGTTTCACTCTTGGGTTGGAGAGTTGCACAGAGTAGGGGTGGGGTTGTGTTGCAAGACTTGTGCTACGTGCTCTATGAAGAGGGGTGGTATACACTGAGAGAGCTCTGAGGAACACTGATTATTGTAATAGCGGTAGAATAGTGAGAGAGATGCAACATTGCGGTGAAGAGAGAGAGAGAGAGAGATAGACATCAGAGAATTGGTGAGTGGACGTGAGTTAATGAGATGGAAGGTTTTGCTTTCTACTTTGTCTAGAAAAGCTGTGTGAGAGGATCCCCCATATGTATTTACAATATTCAATAATAATCTATATATAATAATAATTACAATACGTATACGTATACTATTAATAATAATAATCTATTATAATAATATATATCTTTCTTCCATATCTATTATAGAGTTGGCCTGATTAGCATATGTGGGGTGGTTTTGTATTGTGTAACTGGCTGTGGGTGTGAATGTTCTCTGTAACTTCTGTTATCAGCTCGATCCCTGTTTGGTTACATACTCACTACAATTTATTAGGTTCTATTCTTATTATTTTTTTTTTCTGTGTGTGTATGAATAAGACAAAAGGCAAAGCTGCCTGTAACAAGCGTCTCCCCCGACGTTGAAAGAGCGACAGAGAGCCAAATTCATAGTAGCCTACGTTGGAGTCAAAATGTTTAGACACACTGAGCTTGAAGTACTTTAAGTCATGGGATGAGGGGAAGACAGAATCAGGGAGAGAGTTCCAAAGATTACTTGTTGATTAAAAGAAAGAATGGAAAGATTGACTCACTCTTGGGTCAATAATTGAACAGAATAAGGGTGGGAGTGTGTTGAAAGACGGGTGTTTTCAATAATTCCGTACCTGATATATGATAAATACATTTCAGATATTACCCATTCCATTCGTGTAATCATTAGGCTATCATAGTGCAATTTGGTATATGTACACTTGTACAATACAGTACATACATCCAGTATTCATGAATGGATAATATATTGTGAGCATGTGCATAAACATTTAACTGTCTTGATAGCGTAATGGTTAGTGCGCGGAATTTCGGTGAGTATCCTAGGTTTGAATCCTTGGAGCACCACACGTATTCATTAGTTTAATTTATTTCATTAATTAGGTTTATATGTATGTTAATTGACCACTTGCGAGTTTCAAGATGTAAGGAAGTTGGAGTTTTTTACAATGATATTTAGCAGAATTACCAGCTAAAATGCGGTTGTAGTACATTTATAAATACATACAACTAAATTCAACGTACGTTTTATCCATTAAACATCTACTTTATTATTGTATTTCTGTTTAATACCGATGTTTACGGCACCAACTTCCTTATAGCCAGAAACTCCCCAGTGGTCAATTGGTGGGTTGGTGATAATATGAATTCATACAAACTATTTTTGTTTTCAATCTATCTACCTATCTATTGCCTGACGCCGTGATCCCCGAAAGGGTGGCCACGAATGAACCGCCCCAATGCACCTCTGTCCACAGTCAATCGACGCCCCCCGTCCCAACCAGCACCGCCTTCATCCATATACTTCCTCACTCCATCCTTCCACCTCTCTTCCGGTATACCTCTCCCTCTCTGTCCTTCCACCTCGCTCTCGTACACCTTCTTAGTAATTCTCTCGCTTCCCATATGTTCCATATGGCCGAACCATCTCAAGGTATTCCTCTTCACACTTTCCAGCACATCTACCTCCACACCACACCTCCTCCTTACTTCCTCATTCATCTGTCTATCCCTCCATGTAACTCCGCACACACTTCTCAAGTAACTCATTTCCACCCCTCTCACTCTTGATCTGAGTCTCTTCTCAAACGTCCATGCTTCGCTTCCGTAAATCAATGTCGGAATTACCACACTGTCATGCAAGGACTTCTTCACTTCCATACTGACCACCCTATTTCTTGTTACTGCTTTCAGCGTTCCTACAACCCTCTTCCCCTGTTGCACCCTCTCCCGCACTTCTTCATCCATAGTCCCACCTTTACTCAACACACTGCCCACATACTTAAATGAACTGACAATCTCCATAGCCTGACCGTTCAACTTCACCTCACACTCTGTGGCTTCACCCCTTTCGAAGACCATAACCTTGCTCTTCCCCGCATTTACCATCAGATTCCGTTTTTCGCACACTGTTCCAAACACATTTACCAGACCCTGCAACTCCCATTCATTATTGCTCATCAGAACTGTATCATCAGGAAACAGCAGTACAGGTAGCTTCCACTCATTTCCCTCCCTTATCAGCGATACACCAACATCCACTGCTCTTCCTTGTATTTCTTTCATGACTCCATCCATATATACAGTAAACAACCACGGGCACATCACACACCCCTGTTTCAATCCAACATTCAGGTCAAAGAACTAGCTCTGCTCATTCTCCACACGTACTGCCGCCTTTGCACCCTCATACATGCTCTTCACTGCTTTCAGCAACTTGCCATCTACTCCGTCTATTCTAAGTACTTTCCACAAACCTTCTCTATCCAATGTCATAGGCCTTCTCCAAGTCCATAAAGGCAACATACACCTTTTGTTTCTTCTCCAGATATTTCTCCACAACACAATTCAGGGTAAAAATCTGATCTACACATCCTCTTCCCTTCCTAAAACATCCCTGTTCGTCACCTATCCATGTCTCCGTTCTCACTCACACTCTCTCAATCACTACCCTACTGTACACCTTCCCTACTATGCTTAAATATTACTAACAACTGTCCACTACTAACATCTCCTTATCCGGCCACGGAAATTTGTCCCAGGGCAGTCTTCCCTTTCCATTTTTCCCTTACACCCTCTATACTACTGTTTGAACCATCAGTGTTTTGGAGGGCAAGCAGCCTTGAGGGGTCGCTGGACTGTTGTTGCTTGATTTCCTTTGTACTCCTTTATTGGAGGTTCATTATGGGTCCTCAATTAACCCTTTCAGTACGGGTGATTTTTTTAAAATTCTGGCTATCATATACCTCTATAAGGGAGGAGGTATATACTGAGAGAGCTCTGAAGAACACTGATTGTTGTAATAGCGGTAGAAGAGTGAGAGAGATGCAACATTGCTCTCTCTCTCTCTCTCTCTCTCTCTCTCTCTCCCTCTCTCTCTCAGTATCGCCTTATCCCGTTCCACCGCCAATTTCTCCTTCCACCCCAGCGTCCCTCACTAAGTACGGCAGCGCCAGTGTTGTGATGCGGTCATTGCCTTAACTAGATGGCCTGAATATCTAACCACGGGAACACTTAAAATGCTAACTCGGTCGTTGTCTGGCTGGCGGGGAGGTTGATGTTATTTAGGAAGGTACTGCAGATGAATAAAAGAAAAGAGAGAGATAGAGTCTGTGTGTGTGTGTGTGTGTGTGTGTGTTACATTTAGTTACAAATATAGTTTACGTTTACGTAGTGGGACCTGCAGAGGGCCGCTCTCGGGCAGCTTGATATGTGGGGGTTGTGCATGGGGACTAATGGGGACAGGATCAGGATTTGGGATATAATGACTGGTGATCCTAGTTCTAAAAGAATCAAGAGTGGGGCTATTATATATATATATTAACTACATGAAATGGGAGGTGATTCCACTCTTGGATGCTACGGTGAAAAAAATATTGTCTAAATATTTCCGTGTTTGCCTGATAGGTGCGGTATTTTAGGTTGTAGCTGCGTTTCGTAGATCGTATACTTGTAGGGTGTAAATATATATTTTTGTCTATGTCTACTAAGTTGTTAGTAATCTTATAAAACATCTGTTGTCTGTGTATTTGTCTTCTTTTTGCAAGTGGGTCTAGTCTAATGCCTTGTTTGAGCATGTAGTGTGTCTGTAATCACGTCTGATCCATCTTGCAGCTGTGATTTGTATAGCCTCTAGTTTATTTATTTTATTTGTGAGTGTGTGGATCCCAGACGGTGTCGCAGTATTCTAAGTGTGGCCGAACAAGTGTTTTAAATGCTAGAATTTTGATGTTTGTGTTACACTTTTTTTGTCTATGTGAGTCAGGGAGACAAAAGGCAGAACTGCCTGTAACGAGTGCCTCCCCCAGAGTTGAAAGAGTGATAGGGTCAAAGTCAAAGGACGTTCCAACCAAAATGCCGGGACACACAGAGTTTGAAGCAATTTGGGTCATAGGAAGAGGGCAAGACTGATTCTGGGAGAGAGTTCCAGAGCTCAGCAATTGAATAGAAGAAAGACTGAGAATAGTATTTCATTCTTGGGTGGGAGAGTTGCACAGAGTAGGGGTGGGATTGTGTTGCTAGACGGGTACTACGTACCCTACGTAGAGGAGGTGGTATACACTGGGAAAGCTCTGACGAACACTGATTATTGTAGAAGCGATAGAATACGAGAGAGATGCAAAATTGCGGCGAAGAGAGAGAGATTGCAGAGAGTTGGTGAGTGGACGGGAGTTAATGATACGGAAGACTTTCCTTTCTACTTTGTCTAGGAGTGCGGTGTGAGAGAATCCTCCCCACACACGTGAACAATACTCAATACAAGGATGCACTGTGCCTCTGTACAGAGCAAGAAGCTGTGCAGGGGTAAAGAACCCCTTGAGGCGGTTTAGCACACCCAGCTTCTGAGAGGCTGCCTTAGCAAGACTGGTAATGTGGTCCTTCAAAGTGAGAGCAGAAGAAAAGGACACAACTAGAATATTGAGATAAGATGAAGGATTTATTTTTGTATTGTTGAAGAGTAAGGGATAGTCCTCTGGAAGTTTCGAACGGGTAGTAAGAGGAAGAAATTGGGTTTTGGAAGCATTAAAGGTAACAAGGTTTTCTCTGCCTTAATTGGAAATAGTAGTTAGATCAGACAATAAATGTTGTATGGCTTCATTACCTTTGTTTTTTGAGGGATTGCTGCCTGGAGCGTTCAGGAAAACTAATTGAGTAGTGTAAGGTAGAGTTGTCTGGCATATGAATGGATGGGACTGGAGGTACAGTTGAGAAGATCATTTATGAAAATTAGAAAGAGAATGGGAGATAGGACAGAGCCCTGAGGAACTTAGTGAGATTACTGCGCAGGAAGCCCAGGGCATTATTAGCCTTTGCTACGATGCTGCTATCGTGCGTGGTCCACCTCACGTCTGCTGAGATATGGACCCCCAACTATTTGTGGGAGGGAACACTATCTAGGAAAGTTCTATGGAGTTTGTAGGAAAATAGGATGGTTATGTTAGAAAGGGTGAAATGGATATGGTGGCATTTGTCAGGTCTAAATGTCATCTGCCACTTGTCTTCCCAGTCTTCATGGGCAATTAAGTTGTGTTGTAGTCTAAAGCAATTGTCCCTATTATTAATTGGTCTATAAACTAAGCTATCATCTACGAAAAGTCTAGTAGTAGAAGTAAGCGATAGTGGGAGGTCATTTATGTAACAAAGAATAAGTAGGGGACCAAGGACGGTGCCTTGTGGAACCCCAGAAGTTACAGACGTAGCAGAAGAATGAGAACCCTCGAAAACAACGCGTTGGTCCTGATTGGTCAAGAAAGTTTTAATCCTGCGAAGAAGTGATCCTCGGATGTCAAAATAATCTAACTTGGCTAATAGTCTTTGGTGAGGGACTTTGTGGAAGGCTTTGGAAAAGTCTAGTACTATGGCGTTTACTGGTCTAATTTTGGGGTCGTTGACGGTTTGGGAAATGTTATGTGTGGTCACAAGTAGTTGTGTCTTGCATGACCGTTTGGGCCGGAAGCCGTGCTGTGCGTCAGTCAGTATGTTTTTTATATCAAAATGGTCCATTAAATGTCGGTGGATTATATGTCCTAAAAATTTGCAAGAAACTGAGGTAATTGAAACAGGTCTATAGTTAACAAGGGAGGGTTCTGTCTCCAGATTTGAAAATAGGTGTCACGTTTGTCCCATTTGAAGTTCTCCGGTGTCAATAGTCTGTGAGAATATATCCTGCAGGATAGGGGCAAGAATGGCAGCATTTGCCATGAGTATCCTGTCGGGTGTATTGTCTGCTTCATTCGCTTTTCTAACCCGAAGAGCGCGCAATTGAGGTTTTTAAAAATGCCCCCATTTCCCCGCGCGTAGTTTGATCGGTCAATCGTAAAATATTTACTACATTTCATGTTGTCGATGCCTTTAATGATCTTGAAAACTTGAATAAGATCACCTCTCAATCTGCGCTTCGTTAACGATTATAAATTTAGTTCTTTAAAACGTTCCTCGTATGGTTTGTTCCGAAGACACGGTATCATCTTGGCAACTCTACGTTGAACTACGTTGAGAGAGAGAATATGTACCGTAATGTTTGAAAAAAGGTAAACAAAAACACAGTTTAAGTGTGTGTGCGGTTGCTGGAGAATAAGAAAGTTAATGTGGATGAATGCAGATTTGTCAGAGAGAGAGAGAGAGAGTGTGTGTTTGTGTATGTAAAATATGCGTGTGGGTGTGTTTGTTTGATCGAGAAAAAGAACTTATGTGGATGAATGCGTGTAGACATTTTAACACTCCACGAGCGGGTAGGTCGGTAACTTCTACTACCTGCCAAGCGGGTGGTTTTACCCTAAACGAGCTTATTTCCGTGCTCTTTTTCATACATAAACAAGAGCCAGAGCGTAATACAATTATGTATCCCTGAAAGGGCGATAATAGAGCTTTCCAATGACCCCAGAACCATCCTTCTACGACCACGCGTTATCTTGCAATGATCGTGCAACACGACGGAAAAATCCCTAAAATACGGTAATTTCCTTACATAATTCCCTGTGTAGCGAGGTAGTGAGTGTGGATGTGTGTGGAGGGGAGAGCAGTTGCCGCGTGCGAGCCGTGCCGAATGGTCAGAGCCGACCTACGCTCGTCCCACCGCTCGTCTCTCTCTCAGAGCCAATTATTGCTCAAAATTGCACACCGCCTTAAGTCGGTCCCCGCCAATAAGGGATTAAGTGTGTGTGTGTGTGTGTGTTTGGTATTTGATGTCAACAAGCCAATTAGAAAGGACCGAAGCGAAGCGGAAAAACATATATTTTTACAGCTATTTTTTTTGTTTTCAAAGGGTCGACAAGCAAGCGAACAAAAACCTTCGCCTCACCAAAGAAAGAAGTTTTTAGGTGGTGTTACACAAGTTATTTTTTAGTCAATTGTTACAGGCAATTGTAGCCTGGCAGCTTGAAAATGTGTGTTCCATAAGAATTAAACTTATTAACATAATCTACCTTCGACCTACAGTAGGTTCCGATTCCGATGCGAAGGAACCTCAAAATAGTGGCCAATTTACTTAAGGGGATTCATATTATTTTTGGTCATTTATTCATTTATTTATATAGTTTTTAGTTTCCTTGCTAGACCTCCATCAAGCTTAAGAAAACACACCCTAGAACCCCTTTCAAGATAAAGTTGTACATTCTTCGGTAGAAAAATGTTCCAGCCGAAGGCCGGTTCCTCTTAAAACTGCAGACTCGCTATCGCTCGTCAGGAAAAAAATCGACACGTCAATGGCATGAAAGGTCTTGAAATTGATTTCAAAATAGAACAAAAGGTCTTAAAATCGCTAAACTAATGAGTTGAGCGTCTTAAAATCTCAAAACTAATGGGGGCTAAACATTAGGCAGAAGGGGGTACAGAAAAGCAACTATCTTCCCCTTAACTACATAATCATAATTATATGCTCCTATATCTCCCTTGCCTTACTATACATACGAGAATACTGGTATAGGATATAATATTGTTTGGTCTTTGGCTATAAAATCTACATGATCAAATATTATAATCCAGGATATCATTGTTTGGTCATTAGATATACATTCTGCATGATTAACCTCTTCTGTACCGGCGACGTCTATTAACCCATTCTGTATCATGGCATAGTAGATTAAAAGTACCCTCCAGTACCACAGACTTGTTGCCAAAATTACTCTTTCCAATTGGTGCAGAGAAAACCTTGTTGCCTTTAATGCTTCCAAACCCAATTTCTTCATCTTACTACCCGTCCGGAACTCCCAGAGGACTATCACTTCAACAATACAAACCCCCATAATACATGGTTCGTTGTCGTTGTATGGGGGCTTCCGTGCTGGCAAGTGGATCGGCCAAGGTCATTTGACCACTACCCCTGTCACCTCCAACCAATTTTTCCGTGCTCTTTTGTTTTTCTCCCTGTTTGCTTTTCGTTTTTCCCTTCTTCCCCTCTCTACCCCCTCCTTTGATGGTACCGCGACTGACACTTGGTACTTGGCCCATCTTGTTCTTTGGTTTTGATAACAGGGTGTCGTGGGATGGCGAGCCCCTTCAACCTTAAGAACTGGCATCCCTGACTTGTTCGAACGAAGGGAAACTTTTATGTCAAACTCGGACTCTTGTGCTTGGTCTTAGATCGACGGAACGACGGCCCTTAATGTATATTGGAATTGGAGTATACCTGATAGAATGCCTAGGGCGGTAACCCCGTCATCTAATTGTGGCTCCCTGGTGGGTACGGTATTCGGATCAGCTGAATTTACCCTCTTCGTCTTATGGATACTGACTTAACGGACAAAACGGTTCCTGACCCCTGCGAGGCTTTAGACTGTGTATTGGATCTTCCCCCTGCTTCGGACCTTGCGTTGACGACCCCTGCTCTTTCCAAGACCAATCCACCTGACTCTCCTCTGGGCTGCCATTCCGGCGATAGCCCCAGCTCCTCTGGCGATCTTGCCAGCCTCGACCACTACCGCCCTGTCTGGCCCTCCGGGTAAGCCTACCTCGGACACAGTCACGGTGCTCCCTGTCGCTCCTACATCAATTATGACGCTCCAACCGTTTCTGCCACAGTTTCCTCCCGAACCCGCCCCCGGCGACAATTTCGTGCTGCTCCTGATGTGCTCGGTGCACTGTTTCAACCCCCAAGACGGCCGAAGTACTTTAAGGTTGAAAACTGCCCACACGATGATATTGATCTTCAGGTCTACCTTCGGCAGGAAGGGGGTCCTGTTGACCTGTTCCATCACTCGGAGACCTCTCGAATTGTTGAGGTTCATTCTGAGGTACAGTCGTCCACCATGTTAACCGTCCTGGACACTCCCAGTGACTCTTTACTGGGTCACCTCAAAGTACCGCTAAACCAATGTGTGGGTATGGTCGTTGTTCCCCATAGTGTCCTTATCAAGGAAGATGACTTCAGAGAAGCTGGCCCGCATCTGTGTCTAGCATTGCAATGAGATCTCCCTGCAGTACGAAGAGTTAAAACTTACACGATATCCCCAAGGAGAGGTTCTGATCCCGATCGACCTCCTCTTCGCATTGCTAAGTTATACTTGACAGCCATGAACTGCCTCACTCCATTAAATTGGGTGCTGAGTCACTGCACGTGCGACCATTTGTTCGTAGTCCTCACCAGTGCGTCAACTGTTGGAAATTTGGCCATCCTGTTAAGTACTGTCGTTCTGATAGGGGCACTGTCTGCGCTGTGGAGTGGAAAATGGGGATGCCACTCACCCTGCCCCGTGCTCCGCTGATGACCCAACATGTGCGAATTGTGGAGAACGACAGGTTGTCTCAGATAAGCGTTGCTCTCACTATGTCTTCGCCAGAGAAGTGCTCCATCTGCAGGAGGCTAAGGGCATTCCTTTCAGGGCTGCTGCGTGTCTAGTGCGTGAGTCTGGGACGACGCCTGAGCGGAGGTATGCTACTGTGGCCCATCCTTCTGCTTCATTGCCCTCCGACAACCGGGCACAGCTTCCCAAGTCCTCATATTCTAAACCATCCTCATGTGTTGGTCATTCCACCAGACCCTCCAAAGCCATGCGACCTTCCCCCCGACCTCCCGTTGCAACTCATAATGCGTTTGCGGCTCTAGGTGCGTATGTCTCGACTACAGATCATCTCTCTAGTGCTGCCCGTAGTGCGCCTGGGCCGTCGCCCACCCCGCATTCAAAGCGTGATCCTTCTTCTGCTCAGTCTACTGTTCAGTCTCAGCCTCAGCACAAACCCCGCGCTGGGCTTATCACCCGATCTCGAGCTACCTCACTGAAGACCATACCCTGAATTCCCACACCAAGGGCATCATCCTCCCTTGTCAAATCGACTGCCCGTCAAACAAGAGCTACCCCCTCGATCACTGTTACCTCTCGTCTCCCAAGTACCCGTAAATTTCCGGCTCCTTCTCAGAGGTACACCACTCTGGAGAACCAGCGAGGCCAAGGTGCGCCTGATGATTTTGAAATGCAGGTTGCGGCATTTGACAGCTTCACTTCCCCAGTGATGCCATGGTCGTTGCCTGACCATAACGATTCCTGTGGGTGTAATTCCTGCAGTAAGCGTTTCTTTCATGAGCACCTCTCATCACCGTCTGGCACTTGTACTAAGGCCTTAAAAGTTTACCTCCTACATGTCGCCCCTCCTGATTCCCTGCCCTCTTCGCATGACCCAGGTTGTCTGTGTGTTGACCACGTTCTAGGCTCGACCCTTTCACCGGCTGCGTTGATGGGAGCATTTCTGACACCAACACAACCTAGTAGATACAGATCTAGTTACATACCGCATATCCGATTCACGTGTCCAACTTCACGATGTTCCTCCCGGCCGTAAGAGAGTGTGCGACCCTGCTAATTCCCCCCCTCCCACCTCGACAACATCTAAACTTGCTAAGTCAACAGGCCAGTGTCGTGTCCTGTCCCCTCAGATGTCAAAGGGAACGCTTTCCCTACCGGCACAGGATCAGTCACCTACGGATCCTCACTCACCCACTGCGACTCCTGGTAACCTGCTAGAGTTATTGGATGTTGAGGATACTGTCCCCTCTCTCCCAGCCTGCCAGCCACGGGCTGGCCAGGATGACGTCTCCTCTCACGGTGCGCTTTGTGGATGCACGTCTTGTTTTCTCCCTTACATCAAGGATTCGTTGACCTCGACAGAACATGATATTACTACCAGAGTGCGTTCGTTTATCTCCAAGCGGTGCGGTCCTCCATCACCTCTTTCCCAACACGACTCAAATTGTGTCTGCGTGGAGCACTTGCTGTAATTCCTCGAGACGCCCGATTTTATTACTAAATTGAAAACTCAACTTGATCGAATTGTTGCCACTTTACCAGACCCTCCTTCTGGTGCTCCCTGGTATCCGCTCCCGGATCTCCAGGAGCAGGCGCTTCCCCAACAGGCTACTTCCCACTCTTCTACCTTGACCCCAACTGCTCAAACCCACAGTAACCGGACTTCCGTTACACCTACTAATGACGCGTAATATTATACACTGGAACTTGAATGGGTATAAGACACGATTGCACACTGGTGAGTTGCAGCGTTTGCTACGGCTACACATACTGGTGTGTATTTGCTTGCAACACATCGGACCGTATATCACTCCCCCTAAAGGGTACCGACTTGCCTCTTGCTCCCCTTCCATTGAGGGAAATTTGCGCACTGCTCTCCTGGTTTGTAATGACCATGCATACTCGGTCTTCCATTTTGACCCAGCCCCTTTCCAATCAGTTGCCATCTCTATCTCTCTACCCAAATTGCCACGTTTAACAATCTGCTCCTTATATAATAATCAACCATCCTGCCACTATTCCCCACATGACTTGACATTCCTCATTGGTCAATTAACCCAACCATACCTCTTATTAGGGGACTTCAATGCCCGCTCCCCTTTATGGGGTGGACCCCGATCTGATATTTTCAGCACTCACATAGAGCGGTTGATATTAACAACTGAGCTATGCTGCCTCAACCAGATGCCCATACTTACTGTTCCTCCACACATGACACATTCTCTGCTGTAGATTTGTCTCTGGCAAGCGATTCTGTGGCTCCCCATTTCGACTGGGCTGTCCTTAACGAACGATTTTCCAGTGACCACTACCCTGTTCTTCTCCAGCACACTGAACCGACTCCCTCCATTCAACTACCGCAGTATAACATCTCCAAAGCAGACTGGGATACCTTTCAGTTTTTGTCCAGCAGCATCAGTGACTTTCGTAGTGATGAGTCCCCAGACACAAACTTAATTATTTCATGGATTTTCTCACTCTGTGGCCTCCGCATCCATCCCTAAGATGTCTTCTCAAACTCGAGAACGTCAGGTTCCGTGGTGGTCACCTGCTTTGAGTGCCATGGTTACCTTTAAACACCGCCTTGAAAGGACCCTCCAATGGCTTCGCGCACGCTTTGTGGAGATCCGATTGCTCATTCCGCATTCTAATAACCCGACACTGATTCCCAATCTCGTCGGAGATGCTCTGCACCTCTCGTCATTGAGGACTTTTCACAACAGGGTCTCTGCACTGACTAAACGGGAGAGCCTATATCTCTAGCTTCACTCACCGCACTTCTACTACGCAAATATGGGAGAAATTCAGAAGGATAAACTGTCTGAATGCTCGCCTTTCCTTGTCATCACTAACAAGTGCTGATAAAGGGGAAACTATATTGGATCATTGTGACATAGCCAATTGCCTTGCCTTACATTTTGCTATGGTTAGTTCAGATGAGTCCCACACAAACAAGTTCCTTCGACGCAAATGCGATGCCGAATCGCAAACCCTTGTATTTGATGGGGGTTGGGCCTTTACATACTATGAGCCTTTAACTATGTCTGAACTCTTGTACGCCTTACAAAAAATTTCAGATACTACTCCTGGCCCCGATGGTATTCCATATGCGCTTATCAGACATCTTCATAGGATGCTCTACAATTTCTCCTCCATTTATACAACCAGTTTTGGAGTGTAAATTACGTCCCTCTGCTTTGGCGACACGCTTACACGGTCCCGGTCCCCAAACCGGGTAAGGACCCAACATCTCCTGTTAAAAACAGACCCATTGTCCTCACGTCTTGCCTGTGTAAGTTAATGGAGAAAATGGTAAATCCCAGATTAATGCATTATGCTGAAACGAATGGCCTTCTGTCACCATACCAAAATGGGTCGCACCCCAGTAGATCTACTCTCCATTCCCTAACCCATCTCGAACACCAAGTACAGGCAGGTTTTGTGAACCGCCATCCTACTGTGGCCATATTTTTGTATATAGCGAAGGGGTACGACATGACTTGGAGACAGGATTCTCAAACTTTTGTATGACTCTGGCATGAGGGGCCCTCTCCCCTTGTTCTTACAAGCCTTTCTGACAGATCGAA
This sequence comes from Paralithodes platypus, assembly GCA_032716605.1. NCBI lineage: Eukaryota > Metazoa > Arthropoda > Malacostraca > Decapoda > Lithodidae > Paralithodes > Paralithodes platypus. The sequence goes on from CM064566.1 coordinate 31,768,002, forward strand.
CTTTCCAGGTCAAGACTGGAGGACAGCTGTCGTGTTGCATGCCACCTCAATCTGGAATACCCCAAGGCTGTGTTCTTAGTGGGACACTCTTTATCATTGCGATCAATGAAATTTCTGATTGCCTTTCAGCGGGCGTCTCTCATAGTCTTTATGTTGATGACTTTGCCCTGTTATACACCTCCCCCACCTTACCACACATATTACGTCGCCTTAACACCACTTTAGGTGCCATTCACAAATGGGCTTCCAAGACGGGTTTCCAGCCCTCCCTAGAGAAGACTAAAGCCATGATATTTTACTGTGACAAGCGTCATTTGCGAAGTCATACCACTGATCTGCGAATGGGGGGCTTCCGCATCCCTTTATTCGACACCGTAAAGTTTTTTGGTATGACCTTTGACACCCACCTTAATTGGATTGATCACATCAATGGAGTGAAAGCCCACTGTCTCCAGCGCTGTTGCTCGGGT
>CM064566.1:31768571-31957029 GCA_032716605.1 Paralithodes platypus
CATATACCGGTCTACAAACCCTTCCCGCAGAGGTAACATACGGAAAAGTCCTTCTCTCTAAACCTCAATACAGCATAATACCTCCTTAACCTCATACTCGGAACTATCTGATAGACTATTCGCGTACCATACGACTGGTCGACGGTGAACGTCTAATGCTGAAACCAGAAGGGCTGGGTTGAGTTTCAATAAAGATTAGATAAGGAGAAAGGAGAAGTCGAGCGATGAGAATTAATTATGCAAAGTACGCGTATGGGCCAGAATTTCAATGGATTTATCGATACTCGTGTCCATGCAAGCTCTTACTTGGTAACTGAACACGAGGCAGCGGACGGGACGTGACTATTTGACCACCCGGACCGCCAGACGCCGTCAGCGCCCAAGCGGAGCCGCGGGTCATAGACTCAAAGCTCACGCCCTCCCGCTGCCGGGTGTACTCCCCTCACACTCTCCGCGTCTCATCGGCCTCCCACACAACGGGGATCGAAAACAACATTTATATTAGAAGCGGATAGTAACAAATATAAGGCGGCAAGTCACAGAGAAACACAAAGGACCATTTCTAGACGGTCTGTGGCAACACGACACTGAATTAAAATAAAGGCAGGGATCATATCTAGCCAAACTGTAGCCTAAGTCCCCCCATTGCCGGGCGCGAAGTTCTACGCGGAGCTGGCAAGTTGGCACCCATGCAAAACCATTCTTACTTCTACACTGGTCCGGTGAGGCGTCCACCCTCCCCCCCCCCCCCCCCCCCCCCCCAAGATATGGGGGACACTCAACCATTGAAGCCCCATAATCTGAACATGCAAGGAGAATTGTCGATAGAATCTGGGGCCGAACTTCCTAACCACTCACAGTCATATTAAGTCCCCGCCGCTCTCATGGGAATGCAAAACTGACAGGTTTCACTCAAAAAAAAAAATACAAAAACATTTTATATATAAACACAATCTTAAATCACCCTTCCACAAATATATAATACAGTTCATTCATAAACACTTGTGCTCTCCGCCCAGAGCGAAGCCTTTAAGAAAGGCACAGCCCTACTGAGAGAAAATCATCTGCACTCCCAGGTACCTCAGCGTACAATATTATCTTAAAATTAATTATTAAACAGAAAGAGTTTTATTTAATGTTTTCATATTTTATTTTAATGTTGTTTTTGGCGGCTACTATAGATGTGAGACCTAAATTTTTTTTTCCTTCTACTCGAAAGCCAAAACCCAAAGACTGCGGGGGGCTGCCCCTGCGGAAACCCTACGCTCAGAGGCTACACACGCGAGCCAAACAAAGCACCAGCGCAAAAATACAACCGCCGAGCCAAAGAAAGGACAGGAAGGCTATCCCACCGATTTTACTGTGGTACCCTACCCCGGAGCCTCCACCCGCGCCAGACAGTCCGCAATCACATTCTCACAACCGGCAATATGGCGAATGTCTAAGTTGTACTCTTGCAACATGAGCGACCATTTGGTCAGCCTCATATTCCGGTTGTGGGAATTGATTGAGGAATTTAAGCGGGTGGTGGTCGGTATACACTACCACGACTGGCCCATAGGCAGGATTATAGACCTCAAAGTGTCTGAGCGCTAACACGATTGCCAGCAGTTCCTTTTCAAGCAACCGAATAGTTTTTCTGTGCTGAATTAAATTTCTTTGAAAAGAAACTGACTGGATGCTCACGACCTTCCGCGTCTGTCTGCAAAAGTACGGCACCAGCCCCTGCTCCCGCTGGCATCAGTCGCCAACCTGAAATGGTCGTTCAAAGTCCGGGGCCCTGAGGATCGGGTGAGTGCATAAAAGGTGTTAACTACTCAAAACGCCTGCTCACACTCAGGTGCCCAGCGGAACTTTTTATCTTTAGCTAGTAGATCTGTCAAAGGAGCTAACACAGTAGAATAGCCTCTTATAAAGCGGCGGTAATACCCAATCATTACCCAAAAATCTCATGATCTCCCGCTTGGTGGTCGGCCTGGGGAACAAGTCGATAGCCTGTATCTTCTGTTGGGGCGGGCTCACCTGCCCTAACCCAACCACAAACCCCAGATACTGCACCGTGGCTTGCACAAAGTCACACTTGCCCAGATTAACCACCAAGCCTGCTTTACTAAGTTGACTAAATAAGGCTTCTATGTGCTCACAGTGACTTTGGAAATCGTTGTCATAAATGATCACGTCATCAAGGTAGAGGTACAGTTTGGGGATGTCTGCTACGATGTCGTTCATTAAGCTCTGGAAAGTGGCTGGTGCATTTTTCAGACCATATGGCATCACGTTGCAACGGTAAGTACTGCCATCCACCACAAAGCCGCACACCTCTTTTAGCCCGCTCAGACAGTGGTACTTGCCAGTAGCCTTTGACGAGGTCTACCTTGGTCAAGTACCTTGCTTTCCCCGATCTTATCCACACTGTCATCCACCCGGGGAAGAGGATATGCATTGGTGGGGGTCAACCCGTTCAACCGCCTAAAGTCAATGCAGAACCGAACTTTTTTCCATCAGGTTTGGCCTGCAGAGTGGCAGAAGTCCACCGTACTGCCCCCTTCTCGATCAAGGCCTCTCGCCAGCATATACTCCAGCTCATCCCTGAGCGCTGGGAGTTTAATGGTGGCACCCGATAAGGTATCGACTTGAAGGGGGGGTGCTCTCCTACATCGACATCATGCACCGCTTGAGTTAGTGAGGCCTGGGTGCTCGGCAAATACCCTGGGGTATGAATCGCAGAGGCGCTGCACTGCCACCTGCTGTTCCTCCGGCAGGTGCGCCAGAGCATCATGCGCACATTGGCTCGAATTCCCCGCCCACTGATCGGCCGAGACATGGACAATCCCAGTTATCATCCACCTGATCATTGCTGCCCCCCTCTCCTGCTCCACCATGACCGCAGCAGGTCAACACAAGGACAGCTAGTGACTCAGGTGGGCGCGCTCACATACTCCTTCAACAAATTAATGTGGCATAGTTGGTTACGCTTCTTCCGGTCTGGAGTGGCAACGAGGTAATCTAGATCGGAGATCTTTGACACCACCCGATAAGGCCCAGCGTACTTGGCAGCCAGAGGATGACCTGCCAAAGGCAACAGGACCAACACCTCTTGACCTACCTGAAAATCCCGGAGTTTCGCCTTAGTATCGTACCTGTCCTTCATACGGGCCTGCGAACTCACCAAATTATGCCCGGCCAGCTCCAGACTTCTAAGCATTCTCTCTCTGCTCTCGAGGACGTATCTCAACATAGAACATGGCTTAGCGGTACCCTCCCAAATCTCCTTCACCATGTGGAGAGGGCCCCTCACCTGATGCCCGAAAACAAGCTCATTCGGACTGAAACCGAGACTCTCTCCAGGTACTTCTCTTGCCGCGAACAAAACATACGGCAGACCAAGGTCCCAATCCTTTCCGTTCTCTGCGCAGTAACATCGAAGCATGCTTTCCAGCGTGGCGTGCCACCTCTCCAACACCCCTTGACTCTCCGGGTGATACGCAGAAGAGACGACAGTGCTGATGCCATGCTGAATCATAGTTTGTTTGAACAGATTAGATGTAAAATTAGAACCTTGGTCCGATTGCACCTCTTGCGGGTAACCCTACCGCGAGCAATACAAGAGCAGGTTCCGGACAAAAGTTTTCGCCGTGCCATTTCTCATTGGATATGCATCAGGATAACGAGTGGCCACATCCATGATAGTTAATAGAAATTTATTACCGGCACTAGTAGGGGGTAGGGGTCCGACCATATCAATGATGACCTTACTGAAGGGCGGTCCACTGACAGGAATGGGGTGCAACGGGGCTCTCGGAATTGTTTGGTTAGCGTTTTCCAACCCTCTGGCACGTATGACACCTTGCTATCCAGGTTACCACCTGCCCCTTCAACCCCGGCCACCAAAACAATTTTTCTAAAGCCGCCACCGTTTTTCTCACCCCTAGATGTCCTGCCAGTGGTATGTCATGCGCCAACCTCAGTAGGCTATCCCTGCACTCCCGTGGCACCACCAACTGGTCCACTACTCCGGACCCCTCTTGCCAACTACGTTTAGGGTCTTGAAAACGCCTATAGAGGATGCCTTTTAAATAAAAAAATCTCCTGGCTGTGCATCGCCGTCCTCGTCGAGCTCTACAGCTCCATTAGCACACGTTTGGAGCTCAGGGTCCTCTAGTTGCAACCGACGTATATCTGAGGGTGCCCAAGCGATCTAACTGCTCCCGGAGCAATACATGACCTTCCCCGATACTGGGCTGCTCCCTCTGTCTCTCTCGATGTACATAACGTTGCTGTCATGGAGACTCGTCATGCCCAGCCTCGTCACTCTCGATGACAGGCCCAGGGGCTACTCCAGAATTAAGTAATGGTGCTAATACTGAATCACCCAGGAGAGCTGCCGAGTCAAAACTCTTAAAACCAACTCCAGCTTTAGCCTCCTCCTGTTGATCGTTCCTCCGCTGGTCTGAAGACGGAGGACTAGGCTGTGACACTTTAGCTGCCCGAGCTCGGGTGAAAACACACGCCATGGGTTGTGTCTGGCACCGCTCGACCCACTCTTGCTCTTCCCTACCCACGTCGGCCGGCCTCTCGGCAACGACTAAGGGTAGAACCTCAGAAGCGGGCATTGCAAAGTCGTTGCCGAGAAGAAGGTCGACGCCCTCCACTGGCAGTTCCTCCACAATCCCGACATCCAGTTCACGTGCCACCATCCACCTCCAACTCCAACCGCACCAGCGGGTATGACCGAGTTGCATTAATACCCTGCACCACTACCACCCGAGCCGCGTTTATAGGGTAGCCAGTCAAGTTTCTCATCCGAGTCTGGGAAGCACCTGTATCACGCAAGACCTCTACTCCATACTTGCGCCCCGCCCACATCACGCAACCCCGCCCTCTATGGTCGCAAAAAACATCCTGAGCAGGGTTCGAGCCTCCCAGGTGCTTCTGCATTGGCTGTGCCTCAGCCTCTGACGAACTGCCCCGGGCAAACTCAGACGACTTCGGAGACACACCAATGTTGCAGGCCAAAGACACAGCTGCTGTAGGTGGTTTGCTAGGACAGACTCTTGCAAAGTGCCCCTTTTTATGACAATGATAACACTCCAACTCCCCTTTGGGCTTCCCTTGGTACTGGGAAGGGCCCGGCCCCTTCTTAAACGGGACGGTGCTAGTCTTGTGGTCAGTCTTGGTATCATGGCTCTTGTACTTGTTTGCATAAGGTATATCACTAACTCGGGGGGGTGGGGCGTCACGCCCCTTGTTACCTGCCTCACGACGCTGGGCAGACCCGCACCCACGAATTAGTGATAGCAGGAGGTCAGCCATCTCAGCTGCCTCCTGTAGAGATTTTGGTTGCTTTTCTTTCAGGTTTAACGTCAGGTCGCCGCCCGTGCATTTGAAAAACTGCTCTAAAAGCACCAACTGTTTAATGTCGTCAAACGTAGTAGCTTTCTCCGACCTCAGCCAATTCCCAAAAGCATCGGACAGCTCCCGGGCATGTTCCAAAAAGGTGGTCTCCATACCCTTGGTAACACCCCGGAACTTCAACCTGTACGTCTCTGGTTGTAGTTCGTATGCTCTCAGGACAGCCTCCTTGAGTTCCTCATAGACAATACAAGACTCTATAGGCAATGCATCATGAGCCTTGAGTCCCTTGCCCACAAAGTCTAGAGGAAACAAGGGCTGCCCACTTCTCCCCAGGCCACTGGTGTTCCTGGCACTTCTTCTCGAATCTCATGAAAAATTTGGTGACACCCGACTCATCAAATACAGGGACTAGCTTCAACAGGTGCGACAAAGACTGATCATGCCCACGATTCCCACCACCGAGACGTTTGCCCTGTCGTTTCCACCCGAGTCTTCTCAAGATCGATATCTGCACGGTACCTGGTAGACTCAGCCTCCGACTCGGATTTTATTCTCGCAAGTTCGAGATCAGTCTGTTGTTTAGCCTTAGCGAGTTCGAGATCCGTCTGTTGTTTAACCTTAGCGAGACGTTCCTCACGCTCAGCCTGCATCTTAGCCATCTCAAGCTGGAAGAGCATTTCTGTAGTGAAACTTTGAGGAGGAGGTGCAACTATTGGAGGCCCACCCAGCGATCCTAAACCACGCTGCCAGCGGCTATCGGCCTGCGGGAACGTACTAAACTCCGGCATCCTAGAGGTCCCGATGGGAGTAGAGTGGAGGGGGGGCTCGAGCAGAAGTCCCCGAGCACCCTCTCCACCCTGGACCTCACTAGCCGCCCCCAGTACGCAAGCCCTCAAATCGTTCTTCTTGATGCCATGAGCCACCTTAACCCCATGAGGGGAGCCAAACACTGTATACCATACTTGCTAATTCCCTCTAGTCGATCAGCTGTTACAGGCACCTCCAAAAACTTCTTTTCGGCCTCCTCACTAGTTACTAACCCCCCTGGCATCTGCCCATCAGAGCCTGCATCATTCCCTGAACTCTCAGTATGATCTGATTCGTCTCCCATTGTGTCCACCAAAAATTCTCACGTTTATAAAAAAAAAAAAGAAGTACCCAAGCTCCTATGTAGCACTATTCACTTGCCAAAAATGTCTGAAGACTCTCAAGTGCTATACTACTTTGCCAAAAAAAAATCTAACGTGCCCATTATATTCCTCAATAAAACAAATGACCACAACAATCCTGCAATTATCTCTTAGTTCACAAGATCCTGAGCTAGGTCGCCATTTGTTACGATCCAGGTTCTCAAAGACACAGGGCTCTTCAACATTGGACTAGATAATGGCAAAAAGCAACAACGGTAACACTAGATCCAACCCCTGCCTTAAACACTGGAAAGCAAAACACCATTACCGCCCTGAGTCGTGCCTGAACAACGAGGTATCCTATGACTCGGTAACTGGTGCACACACACTAGGCTGACGCTCAATGAAACAGCCTATTCTCAAACAGTAAAAGATTACTCGATTATGTTACACAAAGAAAAGATAGTTAACGTGATTAATTAACATTACGGTAGATACTCAAATAACTGGCACTCCTGTATTAAAGAAAGGCAATGCTAGTCCTGCAACATCAACTGGAAACTTCTGAAATAAGTCTGATGCTGGGAAGATGTTCGTAAATAATCTTGAACAATTATAATGCAGAATACGGGTCACAATAAATACTAGGACATATAGTAATAATAGGCAGGCGAATAATTAAGACTGCGCAAAGGTAGTAATGCTCGACAACTAAAGAAATGCTTCGTGACACAACACAACAGCCGACTCGGGTTGTGCAACTCAACAACAACCTCGGCTCAAAAGTGCAGTGAATAATAATGTTGCATAAATATAATAATGGGGCTTATCTCTACCCAGTGTCTGCTCAGTTAATAAAGTCTAGCTGGGTTATCAAGGCAGGGCAACAATGGGCGAGCATGCGGCTCGTAGCCTAACGTTGTCCGAGGGTGGTATAATGAAGATTACGTTATATGACGGGGATGCTCTCTTGATAAATCTAGGTCTCTAGTACCTAGCTCTATCCTGGCGATCCCTCAGAAGTCAACACAAAGAGGCAGCACTATGTTGTGAGGGATAGGCTATGGCCCTCTCACACCACAGCGCTGTGCTCGCAAAGTAAACCAACCCGAAGACAACTTAGGCTCCCACAGTACCTGTCGATGTCGTGCAGAGCTTAGCTAACACTGCACACATCGGAGACAACGACACAGTAACCTTACCCCTAGTCTAGCTTTAGATAACCAAGCAGAATCACTCAACACCTTGCAAGGGAGACATATACCGGTCTACAACCTTCCCGAGAGAGGACACATACGGAAAAGTCCGTCTCTCTAAACCTCAATAAAGCATAATACCTCCTTAACCTAATACATGGAAATATCTGAGAGCTTTGCGTACAATATGACTGGTCGACGGTGAACGTCTATGCTGAAACCAGAAGGGATGTTGAGTTTAATAAAGATTAGAGAAGGAGAAAGGAGAAGTCGAGAGAGAGAAATAGTATGCAAAGTAGCGAGTATGGGGGACAGAATTGCAATGGATGTAGGCGATACGCGTGTCAGGCAAGCTCTGAGCTGGTAAAGAACACGAGGCAGCGACGGGAAGGGACTAGTTGACCACCCGGCCGCCAACGCCGTCAGCGCCCAAGCGAACCGCGTCATAGCTCACCTCGCTGCCGGGTGTACTCCCTCACACTCTCTCGCTCGCCTCCCACACAAGCAACATTTATATTATAGCGAATATAAAATATAAGGCGCGGTCACAGACCAAAACAAAGACCATTTCTAGACTGTCTGTGGCAACACGACACTAATGAAATAAAGCAGATCATTCTAGGACAACTGTAGCCTATCCCCCCATCCTGGCGAGCTCTAGCGAGCTGCAATGCCCCACGCAACCATTCTGCTAACGCCGGGAGGCGTCACATAGTGGTGAGAGTGTTTGCCTCATAAGCGTGGGGACCCGGGTTTGAATCCTGGCCCGGCTCAGTGGTAGCTCCACAAGATCATTTCGGGGGAGGTTTATGCGTCTAACGATGTTTAGATGTGTTGGATGAATTGTATATAGTAATTTAAACATAGTTGTAAAGTCGGCAATAATAGTAAGGTGGAACATTTGAGGTTTCATACTTTACCATTACTATTTGCAATTATAATATAATTGAATTGAATTGGTATTGTTGCTGCTGTAATTGTTTTATATATAAAGTTATATTATTTTGTTCTTACAGTACAGCCTCCACTATATCGATCCTACCCATCATGTCTCATCTCACCCCAACTGGCGACAATGATGTACTGTCTGTAGCCTGGGGGACCGATGACAGTTTTGGCGTCATGGATTTGCGGGTTGGCGCCACGGGTGGAGGATGGCGGACGGAAACCAGCGGCGTTTTGGACACAGTTGGCGCCAGTAATATAGGAACTCCATGGCTTTCAGGTAATTCATGTACACTTGGATGCCATAGTCTCTTGGTTACTCATAAGAATTCGTGGACCCGTTGTTAGTTAAAACAGGACTTCAGAGGCTATAAACTCGACTGGATTATTACGCCAGTACACTGTAAATCAAGAAAAGCGTCATGACAGGTGCCCCTTTTCGAGAACTTCAGTCCCTTGACTTTTTATCTTTCATTGTATTCAATTATAACTACCTAGATTGATTTTTGGATAGAACTTGATTTTCAATAAATAGTATACATAGTTTTGTTGTTGATGTATAGACAATTACATTTACAAATCCGTGTCCAGATGCATACGTCCTTAATTAGAAAAAGGTGCAGCCCACAAATATTTCCGAGTGTGTTAGAGACTATGGCATCCGAGTGTACTGCTGTGAGCATGTATGTGGTAAAATCAATTCGAATCTTTGAACAGATGATTCATTTTTTGGGTTGATTTGTTTTCTGTATTATTTCATTAGTTTCCTCCCTAGACCTCCATCAAATTTAAAATAACAACCCCAGGATCCCCCTTCAAGATAAATTTGTACATTTTTCGGTTTATAAACTGTCCCGCCGGAAGGCCGGTTCCTCCTAAATTACAGGCTTGCTATCGCTCGCCAGGAAAAGGTCGACATCTAAATGACACGAAAAGTCTTAAAATTGACACAGAAAAGGGGCGAAAAATCTTAAAATCGCCAAACTAACGGGCCGAACGCCTTAGAATGAGAAAGCTAGCATGAGGGAGCAGAGGGACCAGAAAAATTACCCATCTCCCCTTAAAGCCAAGTTCTGAAGCAGTTAGGCTATATTACCCATCTCCCCTTAAAGCCAAGTTCTGAAGCAGTTAGGCTATATTACCCATCTCCCCTTAAAGCCAAGTTCTGAAGCAGTTAAGCTATATTACCCATCTCCCCTTAAAGCCAAGTTCTGAAGCAGTTAGGCTATATTACCCATCTCCCCTTAAAGCCAAGTTCTGAAGCAGTTAGGCTATATTGTAAGCTTTTACTGTCTCGTTTGAGTTCTATTTTGATTAGAATGGATACGTAGCCATTTGTGCTCTTGACTAAAGGCGGTGTCACACGAGCGATTTTTCCGTCAATTTTTACGGGCAACTGTTGTGTGGTAGCTTCAAAATACAAGTTCCATAATAATTAAACTACCGAACATAATCTAACTTCGATCTATTTTACGATTCCAATGCAAAAATATTCCTAAATATCACCAACAAAAACTTGCTCATCGAAAATTGACGGAAAAAGCGCTCGTGTGACACTGGCTTAAAGCTGTTAACCCCTTCTGTACCGGCGGAGTTTGTAAAGTTTTATTCTAGCTATATTTAGATGATTTTTTGCAGTTTAAGAAGGATCTACAGTAGTAAAAATGGATTAAGCGAGATAGTTAGAAGCCTGTTATTTGCTGGAGGCCATTTTACACAATCGGCTAGTATTAGCCACAGTCAAATTAAGAGGACGGCTCCGGTACGGAAGGGATTAAGGGGAGACTGACCGTTTGTTTGGTCTATTAATTAATTTATTCATATATTTTTTTAGTTTCCACCCTAGACCTCCATCAAGCTTAGAAAAACACCCCCTAGACCCCCCTTCAAGATAAATATGTACATTTTTCGGTAGAAAAATGTTCCGGCCAAAGCCCAGTTCCTCTTAATATTGCAGGCTTGCTATCGCTCCCCAGGAGAAAATCGACACCCAAATGGCACGAAAGGTCCTAAAATTGACAACAAAATGGGGCGAACGGTGTTAAAATCGCCAAACTAATGGGCCGAACGTCTTATGATCTCAAAACTATCTATCTATCTATCTATGTGCTCAGGCCCAATCCCCACTTTTCCTATTTTTGTATTTTTTGTTCCTCTATTTTATTTTATTTATTTTTGTTTTTGTATTGTCTTGGGGGTGGCCGACTCAAGACAGAGCAAGAACAGGAAAACACAAAACACAAGGCAAAACAGCGAACAAACACAGACAAAACACAAAATTCACACACATCTCAAAACTAGTGGGGCTAAACATGAGGGATAAGGGGGTCCAGCAAACCGGTCTTCCTCCCCTTAATAATCAAGGGTATGCAAAGGGTGTACAATATAACTGGGTATGTTGATAATTTATGCCTTTCTATAAATACTTAATCACTTAAGGGAAGATGGGCCTCTTTTCTGGACTACTTTCTCCCTCGTGTTTAGCCCCATTAGTTGTGAGGTTTTAAGATGTTTGCCCCATTAGTCGATTTTAAGACCTTTCGCCCCATTTCTTCGTCAATATTTAGACCTTTCGTGCTATTTAGGTGTCGATATTTTCCCTGGCGAACGATAGTGAGCCTGTAATGTTGGAAGAACCGGCCTTCGGCCGGGACATTTTTCTACCGAAAATTTACAAATTAATCTAGAAGGGGGATCTAATGGATGTTTTTTTAAATTTGATGGAGGCCTAGGGAGGAAACTAGAAAAATAATTATTACATGTAAAATTCGCCCAAAAAGTGAACCATTAAGGGAGTTATTTTCTGGACCGCCTTCTAACTTATGTTTTCAGACCTATTACCCCATTTCTTAGTAAATTTTAAGATGTTTCATACAATTTAGGGGTCGATTTTTTCCAGGCTAGCAATAGCGAGCCTGAAATTTAGAGAAACCGGCCTTTGGCAGGGACATATTCATACCGAAAAAAATAAAAATTGATGGGGTGTTTTTACAAGCTCGATGGAGGTCTAGGGAGCAAACTGAAACATTAACCCCTTCAGACTCATATGACGCAAAGGTTGCCAGATTAGCAATAAGAAATAGAGTTCTCTCACTCTTATAATTACCTCTTCAAAATTAGTTTTCTGCCCACAGCTAACTCAAAACAACTGCAGAGGTTGAAATAATTAAACTAAAGGTTTGTAAATACCCCTGATGGTAATGAAGGCTTTAAAGTATCCCTTATAGGCTCAAAATTGCATCATATGTCGGAGAGGGTTAATAAAGAGATAAGTAAATAAGCAAATAAATGGGTCCCCCCCCCCCCACCCCCCACCCTTAAATTACAGGTTCGCTATCGCTCTCCGGGAAAAAATCGACACATAAATTGCATGAAAGGCCTTAATAATGGCAAAAGAATGGGGCGAACAATCTAAAAACGCCAACTAATTAGGCAAAAATCATAAAATATCAGAACTAATAGGGCTAAACATGAGGGGGAAGGGGGTCCAGAAAAAGCAGCTACCTCTCCCTTAACAGTTGGCCAAATAATTTACACAAGAGGAAATGGTGTCAACATTTTAAGGAAACGTTTCAATTCAGATCAGGCTTTCTTTGTTATCAATCGAGATTCGTATACGTTTGGAAGAAGCTGCCTCGAAACGTTGTTGATTAAGGGGACAGTGGTTATTTTGGGGTCTATTTATTTATATATTCATATTTTGTTTTTATTTCCTCGCTAGACCTCCATCTAACTTTAAAAAACACTTCCTAGACTCCCCCTTCAAGATAAAAAAAAAAAAAAAAAAATCGATAGAAATATATCCTGGCCAAAAACCGGTTCTCTTAAAATGATAGGCTCCCTATCGCTCGCCAGGAAAAAAATCGACTCCTAAATAGCACGAAAGGTCTTGATATTGATATAGAATTGGGATGAAAGATTTAAAAATTGACAAACTAATGGGGCGAAATATGAGGAAGAAGGGGGACAAGAAAACAAACGACTCATCTCCCCTTAAGAGACTGTATGATCTTTCAAAATATGTTTAACCCCTTCAGCTCCATGACGCCTATTGACCTTTGATTCTGGCCAAAATTAGATGATTATATGCACTTTATGAACAACCTATGTTACTAATAGGTTTTATTGAGATCGTATTTTTTGTTTCTATGTGAGTGAGCGAGACAAGAGGCAGAACTGCCTGTAGCAAGTGCCTCCCCCATAGTTGAAAGAGTGACAGGGCCAAAATCAAGGGACGTTCGTGCCAAAATGCCTGGACACACGGAATTTGAAGCAATTTTAATCATAGGAGGAGGGAAGAACTGATTCTGGGAGAGAGTTCCAGATCTCAGTTGTTTAATAGAAGAAAGACTATGAGTAACGTTTCACTCTTAGGTTGGAGAGTTGCACAGAGTAGGGGTAGGATTGTATTGCAAGACGGGTACCACGTACCTTACGTAGAAGAGGTGGAATACACTGGGAGAGCTCTGAGGAGCACTGTTTATTGTTGTAGCGAGAGAGATACAACATTGCGGCGAAGAGAGAGAGTTTGCAGAGAGTTGGTGAGTGGGTGGGAATTAATGATACGAAAGGCCTTCCTTTCTACTTTGTCTAGAAGTGCTGTGTGAGAGGATCCTCCCCACATGTGAACATTACTCATACAAGGACGCACTGTGCCCCTGTACACAACAAGAAGCTGTGCAGGGGTAAAGAACCCCTTGAGGCGGTTGAGCACACCCAGCTTCTGGGAGGCTGCCTTAGCAAGACTGGAGTCGCGTAGGTAGATTATATACTAAAGAAGATCGTCTAATAGTAACCAGAATATAATTTAAATTACTTAATGGTGGTGAAGAGGTAAACAAAATGTATGACATCCAACCCTCGCCATACTGAAGCCTTTTCAATATCAAATAATGCAATGCTTTGCCGTTTTCTGGCTATTATTAGACGATGTTAATCAGATTAGGAAGGGTATATGGAAGTCAGAGGGTTAATTGAGATAGTCATTACCTATATAATTCCCACTGATCCTTCCTAAGCTGTATATAATCGTCTAATAATAGCCAGAATATACGGTCAAAACGCGTCATAATCTCTAAAGGTTTAACTTTAGGGCTGGATAAGTAAAGTGAATTGATAATTGTTTTACACTTTAAAACTGTGAACACCTAATGGGATATTTTTAAATTTACTTCCAAGACCTTAATCAAGCTTTTAAAAAATACCCAAGACCCCCTTCTATATAAATGTGTAAAACAAAATTGGTAGAAAATGTCCCGGCTGAAGGCCGGTTCCTCCAAAATTACAGGCTCCCTATCGCTTGCCAGGAATACATCGACACCTAAATGGGATGAAAGGTCTTAACATTTTTATATATTGGGCGAAAGGTCATAGCATCGCCAAACAAATGGGGCGAACGGCTTAAAAACTCAAAACAAATGAAGCTAAACATGAGGGAGAAGGGGTCCAGAAAAAACCCTCTGAAGCTAAAATCTCCCCTTAAGAGTTAAATTTTTACAGTGTGTTACGACCGGGGCTACGAATAAAACAAGGGCACTTAATGATTGGACTAGTAATAGGGCACTATGCAACAACGGCACGCTAGATCCAAACCCTCGAACTGATATGCCGGCGAACAAAAACACCTATACCCTCCAGAGTTAATCTGCGATAACGAGGTATCCTTAACCCGTTGAGCCCCGGCTAGTTATAATATTTTGTTCACCCCAGTCCCAAGCCATTTTCACTTATTTTTTTTGTTTGCTAAAATGGAAGACAAGGATGAGAAATTAAAAAAAAACAAAAAAAAATCACCTCTGACTTTTTTTTTTTGGGGGGGGGGCCGGTGGGGAGGAGCATCAAAAAAAGTTGTTGAGCCAAAATGGAAGAGAATGGTGAGAAATGAACACACAAATAAAAACAAATCATTTCGGTCATTTGGGGGGCGGGGGGGGGGGGTTTCAATAGTTCGTCTCCCCCGCATGGCCCCCCGCCCCGGAGCACTAGGGTAAAAACTGAGTATGGCATTGTACGGCATACATCCTAAGGAGTATCTCACATAAATCTCAAGCCTCTAGCTCCCATACGACCGGAGTAATGAAGGTTCAAAGTGGCGGTAAACTAGGGGTGTAAACTATCCCCACTAAGCCCACCACCACCAGCCGCGCGGCTGTCTTGGCCCGCTCACACCTACTGGCCCGGCTCCCCCACACACTACGGTACCTCCCCCTCCTATTCTCCCGCCATTTCCTACCTTACGAGCCACGTAAGTGTTTTTTATATGTCGGACGCACGTGATGCGTCGCTGGGAGTTGGTGATCAAAGACTGCCGACGCAACACGTGCGACGCTGGGTCTCAACGGGTTAACTGGGCATAAATGTACTCTACTTCAGGTTAACCCACACTGGTATAGCCTGATAACAAACAAGATGCAAGTTATGTTAAAATGCATAAAAGGGAAGCTATGGAAAGATCAATTAAATCACTGCAAGATTTAATACAATACAAAGATGCTTCAATATAGTTACTCTAAACAAAAATAAACTCTTCACTCCTATCTGAAAGAAAGTGAAGTATAGTCCTACAGCATAGACCTGGAAACTTCAGAAGAAAGTCTGATGCTCATAAGATGCTCGTATCTAATCTTGAACTATATAAAGGCAGGAGGCAGGACACAACACGTGTAAACTGAATACACTAAAAGATAGGACATATAATGTTAACTGACACGAGAATACTATAAATGAGCAACGGTAGCAATGCTCGACACTAAAAGAAGTACTTCCTCATCAACGAAACAGTCTGCTATGGTTGTGCAACTCAACAACAACCTAGACTAATAAATGCTGTGAATAATAATGCATACATATCAAAGAGCTTATATTAAATACTAACAAGTGTCTACTCAATTAATAATGTCTAGCTGGAATACTCTAGGTAAGGAACTGTGGTTGAGCAAGACAGGCTCGTAGCCTAGCGATGTCCTTAAGACTGCATCCTTTAAGTTACGTTAATTGACTGGGGTGCTCTCTTGATAGATCCAGATCACAAGTATCTGGTTCTATCCTGGCGACCCTCAAAAGATAAGCAAAGAGGCAGCAAAGTGTGGAACTGGAACAGGCCAAAACCCTCAGTCAACACAATGCTGTTCTCGTAAAGGAAGCAAGCGAAAAGACAACACAGGCTACCACAGGACCGGTCGAAGTCGTGTAGGTATAAGCAAACCATACACACATCGGGGACAACGACTACAGTTACCTTATCCCAGTCTAGCATTAAATAAAAGAGCAGAAACACTAAACCAATAATGGAGACACACAGAGTTCTTTAACCTATACTAACTAAGAACCCTCAAAATCTATTCCAAAGACATGTAAATATCTCAGAGAACGGCGCATACAATACAATGGGCCGGCTATGGAAACCGTATGCAGAATCCAAGGGGACAAGTAATTGAATAAAGGTGAGAAGCAATGGAAAAGAAGAAGTTCAGCGAGAGAGACAGTGGTAAAGGGGGGTGATCGGGAGAGAGTTTGCAAAGGGATGTTAGAAGCATGCGCGCCTAGCCTGTCCTGAGGAGAACAGCTCCCGTGGACCCTCACACAGGAGGCAAGTCACAAAGGCGCGATGGTCGGCCAATCACGGGCCGATACGTCACAAGGCAGCAGGCCCCTGGGACGCGCCAGGAACCACCAGCCAATCAAGGGCGTGGAAAAGCCCGCGCGAGGGAGGGAAAAACTCCTCCAAGCGAGGGAGGCAACACTCACTACACCCTCGCTGCCTGCTCTCTCTCTCTCCTTAACTTCACACTACAATGCATCTTATATTCTATTAATGATATAAAATACTTCCCGTTGACACAGACAAAAGCAAAGACCACCACTGGACTGTCTGTGACAATGCAGTTATTAAGAAAGAAAGAACAACATTCTCTGACAACTGTAGCCCATTTCACTGCCCTGGCGAGCGCTAGTGGCTAACGAGAGGCGATTCTGCCCACGCTGGTAGATGTCACACCCCGCCCAAGATATAGGACGCTTAACATTAGGCGAGCACTATATCTGACAAGGCAGAATGCCGACAAGACCCGCCACACCTAGCCAGTCCACCAGAAATGAAATGCAAAGCTCAATTCTTACATAAAACAACATTTTAGCATAAATTAAATCTTATAACCCCTCCCAAACATAATAGTATAATTTTAGCCTGCTATGCTCCCTGAGCGAGCTTCACGGAGCCCAGCCTACTAAGTGAAAGACAGGTTCAACTTAGGAATTTAGCTATAACATTGGCAACTTATAATTAACTATCAAAAAGAAAGAGTTTTTATGTGATTTTTTGTATTTAATTTTAATGTTGTTTTTGACGGCTGCTCTACAGGGGCAAGCCTGGTTTTTCTCCACACAAACCCACACACCTGTGGTGGTCTACGCCGGATCCTCCACCCTCGACAAACAGTCTGCTATCACATTCTCACAACCGGCAATATGGCGAATGTTTAGATTGTATTCTTGCAACATGAGTGACCAACGTGTCAGCCTCATATTCCGGTTGTGGAATTGGTTCAGAAATTTAAGAGGGTGGTGGTCGGTATAAATCACCACGACTGGCCCGTAGGCAGGAACATATACTTCAAAGTGCCTGAGCGCCAACACTATTGCCAGCAGTTCTTTCTCCACCACAGAGTAGTTTTTTCTGAGCGGAATTAAACTTCTTGGAAAAGAAACTGACTGGATGCTCCAAACCTTCCTCGTCTGTTTGCATTAAGACGGCACCAGCCCCTACACCGCTGGCATCTGTTGCCAGCTGGAATGGTCTTTCAAAGTCAGGGGCCCTGAGGATTGGGTGAGTGCATAGTAGGTGCTTGACCAGCGAAAAAGCCCTTTCACACTCAGGTGCCCACTTGAACTTTTTGTCTTTTGCTAGTAAATCTGTCAGAGGAGCTAACACAGTAGAATAACCCTGAATGAAACGGCGATAGTAACCGATCATGCCCAAAAATCTCATGATCTGCCGCTTGGTGGACGGCCTGGGGAACTGATTAATAGCCTGTATCTTGTTTTGGGGGGGGCACACCTGGCCTAACCCGACCACAAACCCAAGATACTGTATAGTTGCCCGGACAAAGTCACACTTGCCCAGATTGACCACCAAGCTGGCCTCACTGAGCTTCCGAAACAAGGCTTCTATGTGCTCACAGTGACTCTAAAAGTTGTTATCGTAGATTATAACGTCATCTAGGTAGACAGTGCAGTTAGGGATGTCAGCTACTAACTCGTTCATAAGACTCTGGAAGGTTGCTGGGGCATTTTTAAGACCTACGGCATCACATTGCAACGGTAGGTGTTCCCATCAACCACAAACCCGCATACCCCCTTCGCCCGCTCAGACAAGGGCACATGCCAGTAGCCTTTCACTAGGTCTACCTTACTTAGAAACTGTGCCTTACCAATCTTGTCTACACTATCGTCAACACGGGGAAGGGGATAAGCATTGGTGGGAGTCAACCCGTTCAACCTCCGAAAGTCAATGCAGAAGCGAACCTTCCCGCCAGGCTTGGGCTGCAGAGTGACAGGAGATGTCCACCTAACTGCCCCCTTCTCAATCAACCCCTGTTCTAACATATACTCTAACTCCGCTCTGAGGGCTGGGAGTTTAATGGGTGGAATTCTGTAGGGTACTGATTTAAAGGGGGGTGATCTCCCACGTCCACGTCATGCACCACTCGAGTTGTGAGGCCCGGGTGCTCTGCGAACACAGTGGGGTATGAAGCAAACAGGCGCTGCACGGCTACACGCTGGTGCTCAGGCAGGTGCACTAGAGCATCGTCAGCCACCTGTCTGGAGTTCCCTGCCCACTGGTCAGCAGAGACATGACACTCCCAGTTATCTTCCACCTGAGCTTCACTGTCCCTCACTCCTTCTCCTCCATGACCGCTGCAGGTCAACACAGGGACAGCGAGAGGCTCAGGGGGGCGCCTCACAAACTCTTTCACCAGGTTCACATGGCACAGCTGATTCTTTTTACGCCTATCTGGAGTAGCCACAAGATAGTCTAGGTCAGAGATCTTCTTTACCACCTTATAAGGACCAGCGTACTTGGCAGACAACGGATGACCTGGCAGAGGTAACAGAATCAACACCTCCTGCCCCACCTTAAACTCCCGGAGTTTTGTCTTCTCATCGTACCTATCCTTCATCAGTGCTTGCGACCCTACCAAATTCCTACCTGCCAACTCTAGGCTTCTCAGCATTCTCTCTCTGCTCTCGAGGACATACTTTAACATGGAACATGGTTTTGCTGTGCCCTCCCAGATTTCTCGCACCATGTTGAGGGGGCCTCTGACCTGATGTCCGAAGACTAACTCATTGGGACTGAACCCTAGGCTTTCACCAGGTACCTCCCGAGCAGCGAATAAAACATAGGGCAACCCAAGACCCCAATCCTTGCCATTTTCAACACAGTAACAACGCAGCATGCTCTTCAGAGTCGAGTGCCACCTCTCCAACACCCCCTGGCTCTCTGGGTGATAGGCTGAAGAGACAACTGTACTGATACCGTGCTGCTGCATGGTCTGTTTGAAAAGGTTAGAAGTAAAATTGGACCCTTGGTCTAACTGTAATTCCTGCGGGTACCCGAACCTAGAACAGTACAATAGCAAGTTACGAACAACAGTCTTAGCAGTACCATTTCGCATGGGGTATGCATCCAGATAACGAGTGGCAACATCCATGATTGTGAGGAGGTACTTGTTGCCTGCACTAGTAGGGGGTAGAGGGCCAACCATGTCGATTATAACCTTACTGAATGGTGGCCCGATTACAGGAATAGGGTGTAACGGAGCCTTGGGAATACATTGGTGTGGTTTACCTACTGTCTGGCAGGTACTGCACATTGCGACCCATGACACAACATGTGCCTTCATACCTGGCCACCAAAACAATTTCGCCAAGGCTGCTACCGTCTTACGTACACCCAAATGCCCTGCCAACGGTACATCATGCGCCAACCTCAGTAGGCTATCACGGTACACACTAGGCACTACCAACTGGTCAACCACTCTCGACCCACCCTCCCAACTCCGTCTGGGATCTAGAAAACGCCTGTACAAAATACACCCCACACGAAAGAAGTCCCCCGGCTTTGCATCCCCGTCCTCCTCAAGTTCGATTGCACCAGTACTACACTTCTGAAGCTCAGGATCACCCAACTGCAGCCGACAGATATCCGAAGGATCCAATTTATCGAGATGCTCCCGGAGCAACTTATGGCCTCCCCCGGTACTGGACTGTTCGATCCTATCCTGCTATTGCGAGTAACGGTGCTGTCTCGGTGTTTTCACACGCCCTTCCTCCTCAACAAGTGTGACAGGTTCTGGGGCCACTCCGGACCTTAACATACTGTAGGTGCTAATACTGAGTCGCCAAGGAGAGCCGCTGGATCAAAACTCTCAAAACTTTTCCCAACTTTAGCCTTCTCCTTTCGACCGTTCCTCCGCTGGTCTAGAGACTGAGGAATAGGCTGTGACACTTTTGATGCACGAGAACGGGTGACAACACACGCCATCTGCTGTAGTTGACACCTCTCGACCAACTCCCTACTCACCCCCTCCCTACTCACGTCGGCCGCCCTATCGGCAACGACTAAGGGTGGAACCTCAGAAGTAGGCACCGCAAAGTCGTTGCCGAGAAGAAGGTCGACGCCCTCTACTGGCAGTTTCTCCACGATTCCCACATCCAACTCTCGTGTCACTCGTTCAACCTCCAGCTCTACTCGAACCAACGGGTATGACCGTGTAGCATTAATACCCTGCACCACAACTACCTGTGCCGCGTTTATAGGTGTGCCTGTGAAGATTTTCATCAGAGTCTGGGATGCACCTGTATCAGGCAACAACTCCAACCCATGCTTGCAACCAGCCCAACTCACGCAGCCACGCCCTCTATGGTCGCAAAAAGCATCGCGGACAGGTTTCGAGCCTTCCGGACACTCCTTCATTGGCCGTGCCCCCGCATCTGACATATCACCCTGGGTAAATGCAGAAGACCTCAGAGACACCCCAACGTTGCTAGCCAAAGACACGACTGCTGTAGATTGGTTACTAGGGCAGGAACGTGCAAAGTGTCCCTTTTTATGACACTTAAAACACTCTACTTCACCCTTGGACTTCCCCTGAGGTGGGGAAGGGCCCTGACCTTTCTTAAACGGGACAGTTTTAGGTTTGTGATCAAAATTGGTATCATTGCTCTTACTCTTGTTATTAAATGTGGTATCACTGACTCGGGGGGGTGGAGTGTTGCGCCCCTTGTTAACTGCATCGGTCCGTTGTGCAGACCCGCACCCACGGATCAGTGATAATCTCAGGTCAGCCATCTCAGCTGCCTCTTGTAGAGTTTTAGGACGTTTCTCTTTGAAGTTCAAAGACAGGTCGCCGCCTGTGCACTTGAAAAATTGCTCTAGAAGGAATAACTGCTCAATCTCCTCGAACGTCGTCACCTTCTCTGACCTCAGCCAATTTCTCAATGCATCAGACAGTTTCCGAGCATGTTCTAGAAAAGTGCACTCACGACCCTTCGTAACATCCCGGAACTTCAACCTATATGTCTCTGGTTGTAACTCGTACGCCCGCAGAACAGCTTCCTTCAGTACCACATAATCGATGCAAGATTCCAAAGGCAACGCATCATATGCCTTGAGTCCTTTGCCAACCAACCTAGAGGAAACAAGGGCTGCCCACTTAACCTCGGGCCATTGGTGCTCCCGGCACGTCTTCTCAAAACGCAGGAAAAACTCGGTGACACCCGACTCGTCAAATGCAGGGACTAACTTAAGAAGGTGCGATAAAGACTGATCAAGACCTCGATTCCCAGAACCGAGACGCTGCCCTGTCGACTCCACCCGAGACTTCTCAAGATCTCTGTCTGCACAGTACTTCATAGCCTCAACCTGAAGCTCAGCTTCCCGCTGCTTCTGCTGAATCTTAGCCATCTCAAGCTGCTGCTGCTGCTGCTCAGATTCATGCTTTCGTTGCTCAGCCTGCATTTTAGCCATCTCAAGCTGGAAGAGCATATCTGCAGTTAAACCTTGAGGAGGAGGAGATGCAACAATTGGAGACCCACCCAGTGACAAACCACGCTGCCAGTGACTAACGGTCTGCGGGAACGTACCCGGCTCCGGAGCCCGAGGGGGCGCCGTGGTAGGAGTCGAGTGGAATAGGGGCTGGGCCGAAGGTGCTCCAGCTCCCGCTCCCCCCGAAGCCCAACGCACCCCGCCGAGCACACAGGCCACCAGGTCACCTCTCGTCATGCTGCTGGTGCCCACATGCCCCATGACCGTGGCCAAACACTGGAGACCATACCGATCAATCCCCGACACCCGGTCAACAGTAATAGGCATCTCCAAAAACTCTCATGCATCCTCCTCACTAGTTATTACTCTAATGCCTTCTAACAAACCCCGCTGCTGCACCTAAGAGTCTGCTTCCCATACTGTGTCCTCACTGTGCATTGATCCGTCGTTCGACATAGTGTCCACCGAAAATTCTCAACGTTTATAAAAAAAAGGAGTACCTAAACTATCATGTAGCACTATTCACTCAAAAAAAATGCTCGAAGACAACTCAAGTGCTATACTACGTTGCCAAAAACAAATTCCACTTGTCCAAAATATTCCTCAAAAAACAAATGTCCAACAATCCTACAATTCTTTCTTAGATACTAGGCAAGGTCGCCATTTGTTACGACCGGGGCTACGAATAAAAGAAGGGCACTTAATGATTGGACTAGTAATAGGGCACTATGCAACAACGGTACGCTAGATCCAAACCCTCGAACTTATATGCCTGCGAACAAAAACACCTATACCCTCCAGAGTTAATCTGCGATAACGAGGTATCATTAACTGGGCATAAATGTACTCTACTTCAGGCTAACCCACACTGGTATAGCCTGATAACAAACAAGATGCAAGTTACGTTAAAATGCATAAAAGGGAAGCTATGGAAAGATCAATTAAATCAATGCAAGATTTAATACAATAAAAAGATGCTTCAATATAGTTACTCTAAACAACAATAAACTCTTCACTCCTATCTGAAAGAAAGTGAAGTATAGTCCTACAGCATAGACCTGGAAACTTCAGAAGAAAGTCTGATGCTCCTATGATGCTCGTATCTAATCTTGAACTATATAAAGGCAGGAGGCAGGACACAACACGTGTAAACTGAATACACTAAAAGATAGGACATATAATGTTAACTGACACGAGAATACTATAAATGCGCAACGGTAGCAATGTTCGACACTAAAAGAAGTACTTCCTCATCAATGAAACAGTCTGCTATGGTTGTGCAACTCAACAACAACCTAGACTATTAAATGCTGTGAATAATAATGCGTACATATCAAAGAGCTTATATTAAATACTAACAAGTGTCTCCTCAATTAATAATGTCTAGCTGGAATACTCTAGGTAAGGAACTGTGGTTGAGCAAGACAGGCTCGTAGCCTAGCGATGTCCTTAAGACTGCATCCTTTAAGTTACGTTAATTGACGGGGGGTGCTCTCTTGATAATCCAGATCACAAGTATCTGGTTCTATCCTGGCGACCCTCAAAAGATAAGCAAAGAGGCAGCAAAGTGTGGAACTGGAACAGGCCAAAACCCTCAGTCAACACAATCCTGTTCTCGTAAAGGAAGCAAGCGAAAAGACAACACAGGCTACCACAGGACCGGTCGAAGTCGTGTAGGTATAAGCAAACCATACACACATCGGGGACAACGACTACAGTTACCTTATCCCAGTCTAGCATTAAATAAAAGAGCAGAAACACTAAATCAATAATGGAGACACACAGAGTTCTTTAACCTATACTAACTAAGAACCCTCAAAACCTATTCTAAGCACATGTAAATATCTCAGAGGACGGCGCATACAATACAATGGGCCGGCTATGGAAACCGTATGCAGAACCCAAGGGGACGAGTAATTGAATAAAGGTGAGAAGCAATGGAAAAGAAGAAGTTCAGCGAGATAGACAGTGGTAAAGGGGGGTGATCGGGAGAGAGTTTGCAAAAGGGATGTTAGAAGCATGCGCGCCTAGCCTGTCCTGAGGAGAACAGCTCCCGTGGACCCTCACACAGGAGGCAAGTCACAAAGGCGCGATGGTCGGCCAATCACGGGCCGATACGTCACAAGGCAGCAGGTCCCTGGGACGCGCCAGGAACCACCAGCCAATCAAGGGCGTGGAAAAGCCCGCGCGAGGGAGGGAAAAACTCCTCCAAGCGAGGGAGGCAACACTCACTACCCCCTCGCTGCCTGCTCTCTCTCTCTCCTTAACTTCACACTACAATGCATCTTATATTCTATTAATGATATAAAATACTTCCCGTTGTCACAGACGAAAGCAAAGACCACCACTGGACTGTCTGTGACAATGCGGTTATTAAGAAAGAAAGAACAACATTCTCTGACAAATGTAGCCCATTTCACTGTGCCCACGCTGGTAGACGTCACAAGTGTCATTAGTTTGTTCCTAATTAATATGTAATTAACCCTATTTTGGTCCAGGGAAGGTTGGGGGACATTTTGAACCTCCCCTGTTTCGCTCCATTAGTTTGGAGATTTTAAGACCTTTCACCACGTTAGTTTGGTGTTAATAAGACGTTTCACATCATTCCGATGTCGATTTTGTTCTGGGTGATCTAGCCTGTAGCTTAGAAAAAATAGGACTTCGGTCGTGACAATTTTATATATTATAAATTCAGCATCGAGGGGGTCTGGGTGGGCATTATTTTATATAGTATTTTGTAATTATTTTATATAATATTTTGTAATTATTTTATATAATATTTTGTAATTATTATTTATGATTTTATCTATTATTTATGGGCATCCATTTATGTTAACCTCGGAGACAAACTGATATGTATTGCTCTAAAATGGCCAAAACAAGCAAAATACTCAATACTAAAACAACCATTAAGGATTATGACGCACTTTGATAGTTTATTGGGCTATTAATAAAATTCAGATTACGAAGGGTATATGGAAGTCAAAGGGGTAATTGAGATAGTCTTTACCCTTTTAATTCTCACAGATCCTTCCCAAGCTGTATAAGTTCGCCTAATGATAGCCATAATAAACTGTCATAATGCGTCATAATCCTCAAGGGGTTAAACAAAACATCATAATAACCCCCAAGACGTCAGATCTGATCGTGTTAAGGAGAGATTTCCACTTGAGGGATTTTTTTCATTATAGCCCCGTTGCTTTTGAGATTTTAAGAAGTTCGCCCAATCAGTTTGGCGATTTTAAGAACTTTCGCCCCATTTCTGTCAATGTTAAGACATGTGGGTGTCTATTTTGTCCTAGCAAGCGATAGCGAGCCTGTAATTTAAGAGGAACAGGCCTTCGGCCAGGGCATTTTCTACCAAAAAATGTACATATTTATCTTGAAACGGGGTCTAGGGGGTGCAATTTTAAGCTTGATGGAGGTGTAGGGAACAAACTAAAAACCTCCCTTTAATAACCCCCTACAGAAGAAGAAGAAGATGAAACAGACAACACTACTAACACAAGGACAACATGGCCGAACGAGACCCTAGGGGAACACCACCATGGATGCCAACCCTGGACCACCAACCACCTGCAGCCCCACAACCGGTCGAGGTCACCTTCAGGAGGTAAGGCGTCTGTAATCATTATTCTGGACCCCCTTTTCCCTCATGTTTAGCACCATTAGTTTTGACATTTTAAGACGTCCGCCCTCTTAGTTTGGCGAATTTAAGACCATTCGTCATATTTCTTTGTCAATTTTAGAACCTTTCACCATATTTCCTTGTCAAGTTTAAGACCTTTCATGAAATCTAGGTGTCCATTTTATCCTGGTGAGTGATAGCAAGACAACAATAGAGGAGAAACCGGCGGACACTTTTCTAAAACAAAATTTACACATTTAGCTTGAAGTGGTTCTGGGGGAAGGGGAAATGTTTAAGTTTGAAGGGGGTCTAAGGGACGTTTTCTAATTTGAAGGATGTCTGGGGGTCACTTATTTAGTTTAAAGTGGCTCTTGGGAGCATTTTTCGAGTAGGAAGGGGTCTGACTAAACTGCTGGTTAATGTGACAGTCATTAACCTAGGGGGTAGTAAACAATATATATTTTTGAAAGTGGAGGCTTGCCAGTATTCCGGCAAGAGGTCACGTCATCTGTAGGGGAAGATGTAAATAAAGAATAAGAACACCATACTAGAAGGAACACTTTATTGACAACGTTTTGCCGGTAGCTTCTTCAGATCAGGTCAATATATTGTTCCTCCACAAATGGTGTTTTTAACTTAACCTAATCGCAAAATACTAAATAATTTATCTTTTCAGCACTCGAATCAAGCGGCTACTCCGATGAAAAGCCCCATCGGAAAAACAAGATGTACCAATGGCCTCCCCAACAGGACCCCCAACTGGAGAAGAAGAGGTTGAGAGCCATACGGGTCTACCAGAAGAGAAAACAGGACCAACAGGAGGCGCAGCTGTTGGCTGGTCGGCTGGCCATCACCAACAGCGAGATAGACAGCCTTAAGGAACAGGTGAACAGGAGTCGACAGCAGGTGAATCAGTTAGAGAGAGACCTTGGCCAGATCTAAGAGTCGACAGCAGGTGAACCAATTAGAGAGAGTGATATGGCCAGATCTAGGAGTCGATAGTATGTGGATTCGTTGAAACCTTGGCCACATCTAGGAGTCGACGGTAGTTGGATCAGATAGAGAGAGAGAGACCTTTGCCTGATCTAGGCGTCGACAACAAGTGGATCAGTCGAAACGTTGACCAGATCTAGGAGTCGACAGCAAGTGGATCAGGTACAGAGAGACCTTGGACAGATCTAGGAATATACAACAGGTAGACCAGTTAAGAGAGAGACCTTGAACAGATCTAGAAGTCGACAGTAGGTAGATCAGTCAAAACCTTGGCCAGATCTGGGAGTCGGCAGCACGTGGATCAGTTAGAAAGAGAGACCTTGGACTGATCTATAGTCCATTCATTAAAGGTAGGTCATAAATTGGGATCCCCAGCCTCTGTAACTCAAAAAGGGCTAGAGTAAAATAAGCTGGACATTTCCACACCTCTTCCCTGGTTGACGCTTCACAGATGGTAGAAATATTTGCTTGATTACTCTGGTCGTTTATGAGTTAAAAGAAGTTGAAGTCTGGATTTCTGTTTTTGTTGTCTATGTGTATGAAGGAGAGAACATGCAAGTTGCCTGTAACGAGTGTCTCCCCCAAAGCCGAAAGAGTGACAGGGCCGAATTCAAGGGATGTTGGGGTCAAAATGCCTGGACACACAAAGTTTAAAGCAGTTTAAGTCATAGGATGATGGCGATAATTACTGAGAGAGAGAATTCCAGAGTTCACTTGTTGAGTACAAGAAAGACCGAGAAAATTTACCAATTCTTGGGTTGGAGAGCTGGATAGAATAGGAGTGGGACTGTGTAGAAAGGTGGGTGATTCGCACTCGCTGCAAAGGAGGGGGTATGCACTGAGAGAGCTCTGAAGAAAGCTGATTGTTATAATAGCAATAGAAGAGTGAAAGAGATGCAACATTGCGGTGTGAAGAAATAGGGATCTAGTACAAGGAAGTGAGTTGATGAGACAACATTCTTTGGACCCTATTCTCTCAAGAAGTGCGGTATGGTTGGAGCCTTCCCACACATGCAAATAATACTCAATACAGAGCGAGAAGCTGTGCTGGGGTGAAGAACCCACAGGGACGATTGAGCACACCTGACTTTTGAGAAGCTGTTTTAGCAAGAGTCGTAATATGATATTTCCAAGAAAGGTCGGATGAAAAGGATACACCTAGAATCTAGAGAGAAGATGAAGGGTTAATTTGTGTATTGTTGAAGAATAATTGAACAGGGTATAGGAGTCGACAGCAGTTGGATCAGTTAGAGAGAGAGAGAGACAGTGAAACAAAATTTGGGGGTGGGGGGGGGGGGCTTAAGGTAACATTTTCATTATAATTGTTATTGTGTTCATTAAAGCAATTCTGCCAAGGTATTGAAATTTTTTATTTTTATTTTGTTTATTATTTCCTAAAATGAAATTGGAGGCGTTTATGTTTTTGTTTCTGTTTGTATGTCTGTTTGTCTGTAAACGAGATATCTCAGTAAGTTACAACCCGATTTTCCCTAAAGTCGGTGGGTAAATAGGATGTGCGCCAAGGAAGAATTGATTCAATTTAGGAGGTAATCGATAGAGCGCATACCTCCGCCAGCGTAGGTGGAAGTAAGAGCTCTCCCGAGTGCCCCTATAGTTTATACATAGTTTGATTATATCAATTACGCACAATGTTTTAAATAATGGTAATGATACAAAAAGAAGACCTAAAATAATGTATGCTTTTTGCATAGTCATGTTTATATTAACCCTTTTAGTGCCGGTTATGTCCTTTTATCTTTGCTATGGCTACTATTAGACTACTGGATTTAGTTTAAAAAGGGCCTCCAGCAATTAACAGGTTTCTGACTATCTCAATTAACCGTTTTTAATACCGCAGATCCTTCTTAAACTGCACAAAATCGACTAAGTTATCTTAAATACACCGCCGGTACAGAAGGCTACAGAAGGGATTAATTATCAATAGAATATCAAGTTACATTATATATATTGGAATGTATGTCGTAACATTAATTGATGTATACAGCATTTTCCATGCAAATATTATTATGTGAGAATTAAATAAATACATTTATATTATGCATTTGATTAGTTTATTGTTATCCCATTTTAACCCATTCAGTACTGGTGACATCCTTTTTATTGTTATCCCATTTTAACCCATTCAGTACTGGTGACATCCTTTTATTGTTATCCCATTTTAACCCATTCAGTACTGGTGACATCCTTTTCAGTATTTGCTGGCAACTATTAGACAATGCCATTCAAATTGGGAAGGACCTTTACCCATTAAAAGGCTACAGACTATCTTAATGTATCCTTTCAGCTAGCATACAACCTAACTAAGCTTCATAAAATCGTCTAAATGTAGCTGAAATCAAGTACAACAAGACGTCACCGGTACTGAACGGGTTAATATTTTGATGATCATGTGCTTATTTCTTTTTGTCTTTGTCTCTGAAATGACCTTCTTCTGGACCCCCTTCTCCCTCATGCTTAGTCCCATTAATGTTTGCCATTTTTAGATGTTCGCCCCTCTACCTTACTGATTTTGAGACCTTTCACCCTATTTCTTTGTCAGTTTTAAAACCTTTCATGTAATTTTTTTTTTCTCCTGGCGAGCTACAACGAGCCTGTAATTTAGGAGGAACCAGCGTTTGGCCAGGTCCTTTTTCTACCAACAAAATGCACAAATTTACCTCTAAGTGGGGTATTAGGGGTGTTTCTTAAAGCTCGATAGAGATCTTAGAGCAATTATGCTCTTGACTGTACGGTAACGCTATGAAGGGGGTATATATGTATGTATGTATTAGAGATGGACCGAATATTCGTTTTGTATTCGTATGTGCGAATATTCGCTATGTTTTTCAATATTCGTATTCGTATTCGTATTCGCATTTCCATTCATAGCTATTTGCAAACATACGAATATTTTCACGAAACCAATAGAAGATATACAAAAATGTAAAGTATTACATTTTAAAGTCAGGAGTGTGCAAATTATAAATATGTTCTAATATATAACTAGGAACTCCAAAAGGTTCACCAAACCCAAATATACGAAGCGTTTGTTGACGTTCTTAAAACAAATAAAAAAACAGCTTGCGTTCGCTTGTACGATGTCGGTGAAAGGAATGCTTCTTTATTAAACCCTCTAAGTACCATAGTATGTGAATGTTTTTTTTAAACTAATGGAACTGAAATTGTGTACATCGACTTCCAAACCAATCTGATGATCTCAGAACTTTGAAATAATTGTATTAGTTCCGAAATCTGACCTTATTCATTATAACGGAATAAATGGTCTTGGTACAATGTTGCCAATGTACCGGCTACCGCTAGATCCAGCGAATCACTTCCATCACTTCCATCTAGCGACATCAAGATGTGATGAATTCTAGCGATATTCAAGTTATGTTCCCTATTTTAAGGAATTGTAGAAATTTTTCGATTGTTAAAGATTATTTTAGATACTTCAACATGTTTTCTAGTGACATTCAAGTTTTTAGTGTCTGGTGACTATCTAGCGATTTGGTAATGCTATTCTAGCATACATTTGTGCTTTAGTTTATCATGTATTGTTTAATAAATTTGCCCTATTTCTCCAGAAAGCTTCCTACATGATATAGTGTATTGTTCTAGTGATAATTAAATATTATACAGGGCTATTTTAAGTTGGCTGATGATTATGAAGCAGTAATATGCTGGACGATGAGAATACTGTATGCAAACATGTCTCGGATATCACTGATCATTTTTGGCATTTTCTGCCAAAAGCCCAACGGCTAATCAGTGGTGGTAACGCAGCTTTACACATTCACCTCGTCATTGGCTTCCGGTAATTAATTTCATAGTAATTTAATTAACGTTTTTTGGTGATATAAAAACAATTACCAGTTCTTGAAGGATGACAATTTCATCCTTTAAGAAAGATTGAAATATTCGCTATTCGCTATTCGTAT
The DNA here is from genome assembly GCA_032716605.1 of Paralithodes platypus. Classification (NCBI taxonomy): domain Eukaryota; kingdom Metazoa; phylum Arthropoda; class Malacostraca; order Decapoda; family Lithodidae; genus Paralithodes; species Paralithodes platypus. Next base: position 31,798,808 of record CM064566.1, read on the forward strand.
TCGCGAATTTTACCAACAAAAATTCGTATTCGTATTCGTATTCGCTAATAGTGAAAATTGATATTTGTTTCATCTCTAGTATGTATGTATGTATGTATGTATGTGTGTATGTATGTATGTATGTATGTATGTATATGTATGTAATCAGTCACCTAGACCAAAGCTGAGGGTGGCCGACTCGAGACAGAACCCGAACAGAAACAATGAAATGAAATACAAAACGAAACAAAATCACAAACATCTAGGTCACCCAGGAGACGACCCAGAGACCAAGGACCATGAACGATTCCCAGGTCTCACATCTCCCGGGGAGGTTCCGGTCTTTCCGGGCCCTTGGTGGGATTATTGTAGACACCAATCGAGCAGGGCAGTACCCAGGAGAGGCCACATAGGCATATGATCAGGAGTTGCTGGAATTTATGTTTCATTTGCCTGGCTTCCTTCTCTGTTTCTATTTGTGCCTCACCTACAGAGTAATCCAGCTTACTCTCCCAAACACTTCCTCCTCTTCATTTCACTATACACTTAACAAGCACACCACACTTCCTTCCAACACACCTAGGTCCCAGGTCAAGGTCAAAGGTGAATCGATATACTGTAATATAGTCAACACACTATACAGTATATCATTAACCCCTCAAGGAACATGATGCTTTGTGCAGTTTGTTTTGGTTATCTGTAAGTGATGATACACAGCTATGAAGGATCTACGGGCATCAAAGAACATATGTAAGTGATGATACACAGCTATGAAGGATCTACGGGCATCAAAGAACATATGTAAGTGATGATACACAGCTATGAAGGATCTACGGGCATCAAAGAACATATGTAAGTGATGATACACAGCTATGAAGGATCTACGGGCATCAAAGAACATATTCATAGCCTCCGATAGTTCAGTTGGAATGATTGTACATGCTAAGATTGGTATGCAGGATTCGAAACTGCATAATAAATCGTAGGCTTGTGCAACATTCTTTAACTGTCTTCGTGGTGCAATGCATAAGTGTGTTGATTTTCGGTGTGAGCGTCCCGGGTTCGAATCCCCTGACTGCTACATGTTTTTGTTAATTTCATTAATCGAGTTTAGGAGTAAGTTGGTTAGTGGAGAAAACATAATAATTAATTCTGGTTCAGTAGTAGTTTATCGAGAGGCCTTCCCTAGGGTTAAATGCCCCATTAATTACTATTTCCATTCATATATTCATAGCCGACGCAGACGACTCAACCATGCACTACTCCATTAGTTTTTCAGAACGCCCCAGCCAGCAATCCCTCAACGACAAACGTAATGAAGCCATAGAACTCTTAAATTCTGATCTAAATACTATTTCCAATTGGGGCAGAGAAAACCTTGTTAACTTTAATGCTTCCAAAACCCAATTTCTCCATCTATCTACCCGTCAGGATCTCCCAGCGGACTATCCCTTATTCTTCAACAATACAAAAATCAACCCTTCATCTTCTCTCAATATTCTTGGTGTCTCTTTTTCTTCTGCTCTCATTTGGAAGGACCATATTACCAGTCTTGCTAAGGCAGCCTCCCAGAAGCTGGGTGTGCTCAACCGCCTTAGGGGGTTCTTTTCCCCTGTACAGCTTCTTGCTCTGTACAGGGGCATAGTGCGCCCTTGTATTGAGTATTGTTCACATGTGTGGGGAGGTTCCTCTCACACTGCTCTCCTAGACAAAGTTGAAAGGAAGGCCTTTCGTATCATTAACTCCCGTCCACTCACCAACTCTCTGCAATCTCTCTCTCTCCGCCGCAATGTTGCATCTCTCTCGCTATTCTATCGCTACTATAATAATCAGTGTTCCTCAGAGCTATCCCAGTGCATACCACCTCCTTTACGTAGGGCACGTGGTACCCGTCTTGCAACTCAATCCCACCCCTACTCTGTGCAACTCTCCAACCCAAGAGTGAAACATTACTCTCAAACTTTCTTCTACTCAACAGCTGAGCTCTGGAACTCTCTCCCAGAATCAGTCTTTCCCTCTTCCTATGACTTAAATTGCTTCAAACTCTGTGTGTCCAGGCATTTTGGCTCGAACGTCCCTTGATTTTGGCCCTGTCACTCTTTCAACTATGGGGGAGGCACTCGCTATAGGCAGTTATGCCTTTTGCCTCCCTCAATCACATAGAAAAAAAAAAATAAATAAAAAGCCTCCGATAGTTCAGTTGGAATGATTGTACATGCTAAGATTGGTATGCAGGATTCGAAACTGCATAATAAATCGTAGGCTTGTGCAGCATTCTTTAACTTTCTTCGTGGCGCAATGCATAAGTGTGTTGATTTTCGGTGTGAGCGTCCCGGGTTCGAATCCCCGGACTGCCACATGTGTTTGTTAATTTCATTAATCGAGTTTAGGAGTAAACTTGATTAGTGGAGAGAACATAATAATTAACCTTCTGACTACCATACACCCTTCCTAATCTGAACAAAACCGTCTAATAATAGCCAGCATAGACTATCAAAATGTGTCACAATCCTATAACCTCTTCTGTACCGGCGACGTCTTTATAATTCTATTCTAGCTTCTATTAGAAGAGTTAATTCAATTAAAAAGGGCTTCCAAGAATTAAAAAAAAATCGAACTAAGTAACTTAACCCATTTTACTACCACACAACCTTCTTAAGCTGCATACAATCGTTTAAATATAGCTAGAATTAAAATAAAAAGACGTCACTGGAACAGAAGGTGTCAAGGTGTCAAGTTCTTCCCAGCTACCATTGTGGGTGTGAGGACTGAATGATTATAAGGATATTAAGGTAAGACTGGCCGTTTGTTTGGTCTATTAATTCGTTTATTCTTATGTTTTGTTTAGTTTCCTCCCTAGACCTCCATCAAGCTTAGAAAAACACCCCCCTAGACCCCCTTTAAGATAAATTTGTAAATTTGTTGGTAGAAAAATGTCCCGGACTTCTTAAAATTGCAGGCAATTTAAATTACAGGCTCGCTATCGCTCGCCAGGAAAATATCGACACCTAAATGGCACGAAAGGTCTTAAAATTGACAACGAAATGGGGTGAAAGGTGTTAAAATCGCCAAACTAATGGGCCGAACGTCTTATAATCTCAAAACTAGTGGGGCTCAACATGAGGGAGAACGGGGTCCAGAAAAACAGTCTGCCTCCCCTTAAGGTCCTGGATGATAATTGTGACTACCCCTGCCTAGGAAACCCCTGTGAGATATGTAGAGGTCTATTAATTAAAGGGGGGATTTCCACTTGAGGGATTTTTTCTTGATCCCTTTTTCCCTCATGTCTATCCCCATTGCTTTTGAGATTTTAAAGGCATAGCTCATGAAATACCCCATTCCATGTTATCACTGTCTATAGCATGTTACAGAATAATTGACACTGCACAGTTGTCTTGGTTTACCACACATTTTTATCGAAAATAGTAAACAAAGCCATGTACAATATTTTAAGCTTAGAAAGTTGATGGCAACCCCTGTCGCCTCTCTCTTGTGTTAATGATAACGGAATTAGCCCGCGAATTTCGGATATGTTTTCATATTGCCTTTAGCTACCCTACCCTGATATATTTCATACATGATGAAGTAATGTGAAGGCAGTATTTGAAATATACGTGATATCACGTGAGTGTACAATTTTTCTATCCTTAAGTATTTAGCAATGCAATTATTCATAGTTTGGTCTCGTTAATCATCAATAAATACATATTGGCAGCTCTATCCAATAGTAGAGGAGGTCTTGCCGGTATACACAGGTACTCTAGCACAAAAAAGTGCGGCCAACGTATACAAATATTCCATCTTGATTTTCATTTTCACAGTGTATTATTCGATAGCTTGCCATTATTTCTACATTTCATTATTAAGCTTATGCTGCTCATACAATTTATCATACCCCTCTATTAAATATCTGTCCATCTTTGTAACTTTTTCACAGCATGGAGTACTTAACAGAGATACTCAGAATCAAAATGGTGGCCATTGACCTGACCCCTGAAACTCTTTGACTTATTCTGTTATTCTATGGGTACCCAAATAACTTCATACACGTCACGATGCCTCTCGCCACCACCGTCCAAAACACTAATTTATTTATATTTACATTTATAAGAAACTCGGACTACTATTATTGCACATAAGAGGTATTCTGTACACTAACATTTATGATAATGAGGATAGCTCATCATAGCTGACCACATGCGCTATGTCCTTTAAGACGTTTTCCCCATTAGTTTGGTGATTTTAAGAATTTCCACCCCATTAGGTAAATTTTAAGACCTTTCATGCCAAATAGGTCTCGATTTTATCCTGGCGAGCGATAGTGAGCCTGTCATTTAAGGGTAACCGGCCTTCGGCCGGGAAATTTTTCTACCGAAAATTTACAAATTTATCTTGAAACGGGGTCAAGGGGGTGAAATTTTAAGATTGCTGGAGGAGTAGGAAACAAACTAAAAACTTCCCCTTAAAGGAACGTTATATTATTTATTATTAAAAACTTCCCCTTTAAGGAACGTTATATTATTTATTATTAAAAACTTCCCCTTAAAGGAACGTTATATTATTTATTATTAAAAACTTCCCCTTAAAGGAACGTTATATTATTTATTATTATTAAAAACTTCCCCTTAAAGGAACGTTATATTATTTATTATTAAACACTTCCCCTTAAAGGAACGTTATATTATTTATTATTAAAAACTTCCCCTTAAAGGAACGTTATATTATTTATTATTAAAAACTTCCCCTTAAAGGAAGTTATATTATTTATTATTTATATTTATTATTACCAGTATTTGTATTCGTTCTAGTTTGCTCCCTAGGCCTCTATCAAGCTTTAACCAAAAATCCCAAAGACCCCCTTCGAGATAAATGTGTACATTTTTCGGTAGAAAAATGTCCCGTCCTTCGGGTCTCCCTAAATTACAGACTCGATGTCGCTCGCCAGGAAAAAGCGACACTTAAATGGCACGAAAGGTCTTAATGTTGACAAAAAAATGGCCGAAAGTCTCGACATGTGAACACTAATGGGGATAAACATAAAGGGGAAAGGATTAAGAAGAAAACAAACTTTCCCTCAATAGCTAACTTCTACACTGGCCAAGGTAAGTTATGGTTGCGATGAAGTTGATTAACATATATGTTGCTGTACAGTATATCTATTTATGTATATATATATATATATATATATATATATATTGTTACGTATCTTGATCCTCAAGTGGTTAACTTGATGAATCTAGATAGCACAGAGATATATATTAAGGTATCAGTCAGCTGAAGGCAAAACAAAAGTAAAATCTAATAACATAAATTCCTGTTGTTGCTTCCTTTCCTTTTGGATCTTAGGACTTGGTATCCTTTATTGACTGATACTCTTTAATTATGAAAAATACTGAAACTAATTAAAGTCATGTAGTATTTATAAAGAATTATTATTTAACCGAAGCTTAGTAGGCTATGGTTATGAACCGAATAAGTTATAGCTAAAGAAGGACTATTAAATTTATAAAAAGTCTTGAAAGATAAAATTTAAAGTAAGAATATTTCTGTCTCTTACCCTTTTTGAAATGAATAGATAGTTTTCTTCTATGTCCTTTTATTTATATTTAATGTAATTATTCTTGGTTCTTGTCTTACGTTAATAGGATTATATTATTATTATCATCAGGAGTAATATCAAAGTCACATAAAAAGTTAGATATATATTTAATAATTAGTTAAATTTATTTCTTAACCACGTAACATTGAGGTTTGATTATGAGTAAATAAAGTTACAGGATCGTTTCATAGATTCGATTCAGGTCTCACTCAAATAATATGAAAAGCAAAATATAATATTTTGAAGCAAAAGAATTTTCTTCAGCTTAGGAAATCACTAGAAGTAATATTAACACAGCCATGTTAGTCTAAGGCGATATTACTAATACGAGACAATAGCATCACCGTACTAAGCACCATTAAGCAATGTAAGCTTAATTCAAAGAAAATGAAAGAACTCGTAAGTATTAATATAAAACAATAGTATTACTTTCATCATAACCCAATTACTTAAAGAGTTGCTTTAGTCCACAAGTTAGTCAACTAAAATAGTTAAGTACATAATAATAGCGTTAACGTTAATTCCCAATCAAATAGTTAAGTACATAAATAGTAGCGTTAACGTTAATTCGCAATCAAATAGTTAAACACATAATAGTAGCGTTCACGTTAATTCCCAATTAAATCGTTAAACACATAATAGTAGTGTTCACGTTAATTCCCAATTAAATAGTTAAACACATTACACACATTAAACACATCACGTTAATTCCCAATCACATATCTCACTAACCAACATAACGTAAGTGTTTACACCGAACACACTTAACACACATTTATATAATCTGACTGACAGTCACAATCCCATTATAATACTTCACCCCGTCTTCCTCCAGCTGCAAGTTCACCTTCCCCAACTCCAAATGAGACTGATTTCAATGCCCACAACTCGGGTCTTATATACCAAACAATGATGGTGTAGGAACGAATCAGGAGGCGAGTGATAGTGCGCGCTCCAATCATAGCTCCTCGAATCACATAACAGGTGTGTCGTCCACTCACAGCTCCTGGCGTCGATCATACGTCATAGCATCGGTCATCGAGGTATGGGGCGAGCTGGTATGGGGCGAGATGGTTTGCCCACTCGCTCGTTCGCTCGCTAGTCTGCTTCACCACTTGGGTAGTTTGGCTCCTTGAACTCTAATTCTAACTCTTAAATTAACATACAGGGCTCCGTATGTCAGAATATATATATATATATATATATATATATATATATATATATATAGTGTTATCAGATGAATCAGTACCAGAGCCTCCCTTCTAGCGTATGTGCCTCTCAAGGTACAGTTTGCCGCACATATTCTATTATGTTGGGGTTGTGATATGGCAAAGCTGCACCCACTTCCCCATCCCCCCTCCCTCGCTCCACCTCCTTCCCCTCCACTGTTGGTAGGAGGTGGAGTGAGGGAGGGGGGTTGGGGAGGGGGGTGAGGCGCTCTCAAGTTTTGCTCGGATGGTTGAGAAATGGAATATGTGCGGCAAACTGTAGGCCTACATACGTCTGAGTCAAAATGTCTGGGCACATGAAGCTTGAAGCAGTTTATGTCATAGGATGAGGGAAAGATAGATTAAGGAAGAGAGTTCCAAACCTTACTGATTGTTGAGTTTATTTCCACTAGTATACCTCTAAATGGAAATATTCTTATGGATACTTTAATAATCCTTTACATACAAACTATCTATTACATTGTAGTGGGAGCACAGGAACAAAATAAATATGATACAAGCATAGTGAGAGAGAGAGAGAGAGAGAGAGAGAGAGAGAGAGAGAAAGGTGATAAGGACTTACCATTTATAGCGTAGCCCAAAACATTCATGGGTATTAATGGTACTACTTGTATAAACGTCTACTCTCCCGACTTTTCAATCTTCAAGCCTTAACCACATCTGTACCGGCGACATCTTTATAATTGTATTCTACCTATATTTAGACGATGTTGTGCAGTTAAAACATTATCTGTGGTAGCAAAAGGGGTTAAGTGAGATATTCCGAAGCCTGTTAAATGCTGGAGGCCCTTTTTAAACTGAATAAAATCGTCTAATATTAGCCAGAAAAAAATAAGTTAAAAGGACGACATGTGCACTGAAAGGGTTGATACTATTCGGTCCGGTGCTATGTGGGTTTTGTGATATTTGGTTAAGGGAACATGGGCCGGTTTTCTGGACCACTTTCTTCCTCATGTTTAGCCCCATTAGTTTTCAGATGTTAAGATGTTTGCCTCATTATTTAGTCGATTTTAAGACCTTTCGCCCCATTTCTACGTCAATATTTAGACCTTTCGTGCTATTTAGGTGTCAATTTTTTCCCTGGCGAACGATAGTGAGCTTGTAATGTTGGAAGAAGCGGCCTTCGGCCGGAACAATTTTCTACCGAAAAATGTACAAATTAATCTAGAAGGGGGATCTGATGGATGTTTTCTTAAATCTGATAGAGGTCTAGGCAGGAAACTAGAAAAATAATGAATACATGCAAAAATCGCCCAAAAAGTGAACCCTCTCCCCTTAAATTCTGTTTGAGGATTATGCTTGCTTTTCCCATTTCCGAACAAAGGAATGTTAGCTTATTCCCTAGGTTGACAAAGGAATGTTAGCTTATTCCCTAGGTTAACAAACGAATGTTAGCCTACTCCCTAGGTTAACAAAGGAATGTTAGCTTATTCCCTAGGTTAACAAAGGAATGTTAGCTTACTCCCTAGGTTAACAAAGGAATGATAGCTTATTCCCTAGGTTAACAAAGGAATGTTAGCTTATTCCCTAGGTTAACAAAGGAATGTTAGCTTATTCCCTAGGTTAACAAAGGAATGTTAGTTTATTCCCTAGGTTAACAAAGGAATGTTAGCTTATTCCCTAGGTTAAGAAAGGAATGTTAGCTTATTCCCTAGGTTAACAAAGGAATGTTAGCTTATTCCCTAGGTTAACAAAGGAATGTTAGCTTATTCCCTAGGTTAACAAAGGAATGTTAGTTTATTCCCTAGGTTAAGAAAGGAATGTTAGCTTATTCCCTAGGTTAACAAAGGAATGTTAGTTTATTCCCTAGGTTAACAAAGGAATGTTAGCTTATTACCTAGGTTAACAAAGGAATGTTAGCTTATTCCCTAGGTTAACAAAGGAATGTTAGCTTATTCCCTAGGTTAACAAAGGAATGTTAGCTTATTCCCTAGGTTAACAAACACGCCTTTCCAAACTTTCTTTTACATACAAATACCCACCCAAACCCCTGTTAAGCTAAATTTGTCCGTTTTTCGATAGAGAATGTCCCAGCCGAAGGCCGATTTCTTCTATACTACAGGCTCGCTATCGCTCGCTGAATGTGGTAAAGCATTTTGTCATCACCAGATTAAATGGGTACATGAATCGTTTTAAGGGGGTAGTACTCGCTTTTTCTGGATCCCCTTCTCCCTCATATTTAGCATATTAGTGTTGTGGGCTTAGGACGTTCGTTCCGTTAGTTTGGCGATTTTTACACCTTTAGCTCCATTTTGTTGACAATTTTAAGACCTATCGTGCCATTTACGTGTCGATTTTTTCCTGGCGAGCGAAAGCGAGCCTGTAATTATAAGAGGAATCGGCCTTTGGAATAAACCTCCCAAAAAGCCACTAGCCCCTTAAGATCTCAAAACTAATGGAGCCAAACAGGTGAGGTCCAAAAAGAGCTCCCTCGGACAAAACAGGTTAAGGAATCCGGCATTGAAACAGGTGCACCCCAATTACTATAGTCAATCCATTATAATCAGGTAAAACATCTTGACCACTAACCTCTATAACTAAAGAACGAATAGAATAATCCAGCTAATATTTCTACCATTTAGGAAGAGGCAGCCAGGGAATAGGTGTGGAGATTTAAAGCCCATTTGGTCAAGCCATTTTTGAGTTACAGAGGTTAGAATTCACGATTTTTGGCCTACTTAAAATGAATGGACTATAATCACGACTGTACACAATTACGGTGAGGAACTCTTGAAATACTGTGTCAAAAACGTTTGAAACGAAGGTAAGGTCGTGCTGATAAGTCATGTCCCAGCTTTCATTACGGTTGGCTTGCTCTGTGCTGTATCAATGTCTGTCAGATGTTGAATAGGGGGGGTAAGTGTAGGAACATGTTTCTATATTTCACTCGATATGAAGAAATGAAACTTATATGTTGCTGATACCAATTATTGATAAAAACATACTTGGTGCAGATACATCACTTATTAGTGCGATTGTACTAAGTTATGAATTTATGTGATAAGCCTCAGAGATCGAGCCAGGATCTTTCATTAGACATCGCGGAATATATCAAGGAAAGTGGCCACCTGGGCAAGACAAGATCAAACATTTACTCCTTCAGTACCAGTGACGTCCTTTTCATTATATTCTGGCAACTACTAGATGATTTTATTCAGCTTAGGAAGGCTACGCACTATCTCAATTAATCGGTTATTTTAAACGACACTACTACAGCGTTATGAGAAACAATGTATTAGGGAAAATAGGCACCAATAGATTCGCCATTTTTGTCTCCATATAGTCCGCATGGAGGATTTTCGTTATCGACAAATTGAAAAAATACCCACTTCACAGACAAATACACCAAAAATCTAAGTCAAAGAAGTCAAACAGTGGGGATGTGGGGGCGGCATCCCCCACCCATATTACTAGGATAGGTTAGGTAAGGTTGTTAGGTTAGGCTAATATCCTTTGAAAGGGGTATAGTAAACACTAGGATAGCCTATACCCGGTCAGAGGTAAGTCCTGCTGTAGTCTCCTTGAATGCTACCAATTAATCCTTTTAGCTACCATATATCCTTCCGAAGCTTCATGAAATCGTCTAAATGTAGCTGAAAACAAATAAACAATAACAGTGAACCAAGAACCTAAACTGAAATTGGAAAAATAATGAGCCGGATATACTGTATATATATACAAAAACAAATAATGGACCCCCTCTTACTCATGCTTAGCTTCATTAATTTTGAGATTTTAAGATGGTTCCCCAATTACTTTGGCGATTTTAAGACCTTTCGCCCAATTTCGTTACCAATATTAAGACTTTCCGTGCCATTTAGGTGTCAATTTTCAATCCTTGCAAGCGATAGCGAGCCTGAAATTTAAGAGGAATCGGCCAGGTTTTACCTTTTGAACTCCCGCAGATCCTTCCTAAAGTTATAACATCGTCTAATGAAAGCCAGAACTAACTTGAAATGCATCATAATCATGAAGGGGATAACTTTATATATATAATTATATATATATATATATATTATATATATTATATTGTCACTCCCAAATGAGTTTGTAGCCTATATCATTTGTGAGTGAGTTATAGTTTGCAAGGCCTGTTGTGGAGGAGACTTGATAGAGGCTAGTAGCTTGCTATCCCTCTGCCTTTCTTCTCTCGTGGCTAGCAGGACGGCACCTGGAGTCTGTGTTGCCGTCGGGCTAGCACTATAAATTTATTAGTTTATTTAGCCTTGTGTGCTTAATGCAGTTTATCATAAGTTCACACAATGATGACTTATATTCATTTGATTACTTTTGTTGTTAACCCGTTGAGCCCCGGCTAGTTATATTATTTTGTTCACCCCAGTCCCAAGCCATTTTCACTTCTTTTTTTTGTTTGCTAAAATGGAAGACAAGGATGAGAAATGAAAAGAAATAAAAAATAAATCACCTCGGATATTTTTTTTTTGGGGGGGGGAGCCTCAAACAAATTTGTTGAGCCAAAATGGAAGAGAATGGTGAGAAATGAAGAACAAAATAAAAAAAACTCACCTCGGTCATTTGGGGGGCGGGGGGTCGAAAGTTCGTCTCCCCTGCATGACCACCCGCCCGGGAGCACTAGGGTGAAAACTGAGTATGGCATTGTACGGCATACATCCTAAGGAGTGTCTCACATAAATCTCAAGCCTCTAGCTCCCATACGACCGACCGGAGTAATGAAGGTTCAAAGTGGCGGTGAACTAAGGGTGTAAAGTATCCCCACTAAGCCCACCACCACCGGCCGCGCGGCTGTCTTGGCCCGCTCACACCTACCGGCCCGGCTCCCACACACACTACGGTACCTCCCCCTCCTATTCTCCCGCCATTTCCTACCTTACGAGCCACGTAAATGATTTTAATATGCCGGACGCACGTGATGCGTCGCTGGGAGTTGGTGATAACAAACTGCCGACGCATCACGTGCGACGCTGGGTCTCAATGGGTTAATGAGAGCACAGGCTGCCTGAGATAATTAAGTATTCTTGCGACGCCTGGAGCCCTTCCTTGCCACACGGGGCCCCGAGCTCGACTCTCACCGCTGCAGGAGCTCACTCCAGTCTCGCCTCTCGCTGTAGCAACATCATTGCCTGACGTTGTTGGTTTGCTTCTTAATTTTCCTTTTACATACCGCATATTTATTTTTGTTCATTGTTTGATTGAAGTATAGCAGGGGCTGGAGTCATATTGAGCAGATTGGTTTGTTTCACCATATTTTGTTTAGTATTAATCACTGCATTCATTTCTTGTTTGGCAATCTTAGTTTATAGGCTTCTTCACTGTTTCCGTGCACTTTTCTTCCATTGTTTAACTGCATTGCATATTATTATTACATGTATTTATCCTTTATTATTGAAGTTGGCATTCACAGTGGTTTGGAGGCATGCTCAAGGGTAGCCTATCCCAAACCACTGGAATGCCAACTATTGTGTTCCATGTCCTAGGATAGGGCTTCAGACTTCCCCCATGTTTCAGCTTTATATTATTCCTAATTCCTAAGCGATTGGGCATACTATGAAGTGTCTGGGAGTCTGGCAGGGTTCTGGTCTATCATTTAGGTGCAGTTTAGAATAACCTTAGAAGTTTTCTAGCATACTACACGCACTATGTACTAGTCTCGGGGACAATAGATATTTTTGTGTCTCCTTGTGTTTCTGCTTTAATAGAGCAAAGAGGAAGATAACCATTTTTCCTAGAGAACCTGCGTGTCTTGGTGTTGAGTCAGATATTAAGAGCGTGTCTGTTGCAGGGTTAGTGTGGTTTGGTGGGCAGTGTTGGGTGCAGGTCTACAGCATTGGTGTCTTTTTGCTACGGCGTTGTCTTTTTGCCAGTGCTGTGGGCTAGGCTATGTGAGCATCTGTTTTCCCCCAGCCTCCCCTCGTACCAGTGGCGACCTCATGCCAGGATAGTATGATAGTATAGAGTTCTTGTGGTGTGAAGCAATTTTATTTTGAATGTCAGTAAAAAAAAAATGCAGTTTAAAGTCTACGGACATAGTACTCTTATTCCATTAACCTGTGTCCACAACTATTGCTAGGATGTCGCATGTTGATTACATTCCTGTTCATATTGTACAAAGTACAGAGGAGTACAAAGGAAATCAAGCAACAACAGGTCTGGTGACCCTTTATAGGCTGCTTGTCCTCCAAAACACTGAGAATCAATTGTCCAAACAGTGGTTTAGAGTGGGTAAGGGAAAATTGGAAAGGGAACTACTGCCCTGGAACTAATGTCCGTGGCAGGGCTAGGAAGTTAGTAGGAGACAGATGGGTTAGTAACTGAGGGGGGGATTAAATAAAGTTATTCATTTATAAACGCAGTCAGTCGCGGGTTTGATGCAAGATATTTGTCTAGGCGAAGTTTAAATGAATCAACGGTGCTGCAGTCTATAACATCTCAGGGAAGCCCATTCTACAAGTTGACAACTCGATTGAAGAAGACATTTTTAGATTCGTGCGAGTTAAAAGATTTACCGATAATTTTACAACCGTTTCCCCGCGTGTAATTAGATTGGTCGATAGTGAAGTACTTACTACAGTTCATATTGTCGATGCCTTTGATGATTTTGAACACTTGAATTAAGTCACCTCTTAATCTGCGCTGGGTTAAAGGAAATAGATTTAATTCTCTAAGACGCTCCTCGTATGGTTTGTTCTTTAGGCTAGGTATCATTTTGGTAACTCTACGTTGAACTCGTTCTAGCTTGTCTAAATCTTTTTGGTAATAAGGGCACCAGGATTGAATGCAGTATTCCAGAAGAGGGCGGACTAAGGAATTATAAAGGGTTAGGATAACTTCTTTGGATTTATGCTCAAATGACCTGCCTATAAAGCCAATTATTTTGTTTGCTTTCTTAACAACTTCTGAACATTGTTGACTCGGTTTTAGGTTACTCGATATTATTACTCCCAGATCGGTTTCTCTGTTTACATTCTTAAGCTGAGTGCCATTCATCGAATAGTTTGCTTTCTCATTTTGGTATCCGATATGTAGTACTTTACATTTATCCGCATTGAAAATAATTTGCCAAATTTGGGCCCATCTTATCTAGGTTGTGTTGCATATCGTTAACTTGTTCTTTTGAGAGTACGCTATTTGCAATTTTTGAATCGTCAGCAAATTTTTGAGATTGTTCAGGTGAGACCCTCATCTATGTCGTTGATGTAAATTAGAAAGAGAATTGGTCCTAGTACCGATCCCTGGGGTACCCCGCTACTTACATTGGTCCATTTAGATGCCTTACCGTTTATGACTACTCTTTGCTTTCTGTCGCGGAGCCAATTTTCTATTCATTTCAACACACCGTCTTGTATTCCATGCGCTTTTAGTTTTAGCAGTAAACGTTTGTGGGGAACTTTGTCAAAGGCCTTTTGAAAATCAAGGTATATAATATCTACAGCTTTACTCTCATCATAGAGGTTGAGGATATCGTGGAAGAAATCTAAGAGATTTGTTAAACAGGAAAGTTTGCTACGAAAGCCGTGTTGAGTATTTTTAACCCTTATTTAGCGGCGAGCAACATAAGTCGAGTTAAATAAAGCTGGACTATGTGGCGGCGCTCGACATAACTCGAGTGGCAATTTCAGCACGTAATGTGGCTGAGAGAGAGAGAGACAAGTGGTGGCAGGAGACTAGCGAGCGTATGACTGCTCCAGACCACCGCGGCGAACCTACTGACACAAATCTCAGCTCCCTCCTCCCTCTCTCACTCGCTACATACTCAATTATGTACTGAAAGTACCGAATTACCTGCTTTTTGCACTCGCGTTGCACGGTTATTGCAAGAAAACTATCCATCATACAAGGATCGTTATGGTGTCATTCGAAAGCTCTGTTTATGCCCTTTCAGGGATAGGTACTTGTTTTACGTTCTGGGTCTTATTTAGGCATGAAAATGATCACGTAAACAGCCCTATTTTGGCTAAAAACACCCCGCTGTGCGGTACACATAAATAAACCGCATAGGCCGCTCGTAAGGTGTTAAGTATGTTAATTTCCTCTAAGTGATTTACGAGTCTGTCTCTTATGAGCGTTTCTAGCTTTTTACATACAACTGAGGTTAAGCTAATTGGACGATAGTTACTGGGTAGGGATTTGCTGCCTTTTTTGTTTAAATCGGTGTTACGTTAGCTAGCTTCCACTAATCAGGCATAGTTCCAGACTTCAATGATTTATTGAATAGCAATGTCAGTGGTTTGGAGAGCTCATCCTTAGCTTCCTTTAAAACTCTAGGTGAGATTGTATCAGGTCTGGGCGTTTTATTTACCTTAAGTTTATCTAAATATTTCAATAATTCTCTCTCTGTAATGGTGATATTGCTTAGAACATCAGAATTATCTATCTGAATCGGCGATGGTTTAGGGATATCACTGAGGTCTTCTGTTGTAAAAACTGATGCAAAGAAGGTATTGAGGGCATTACTCATTTGAACTTCGTCTTTGGTATATTCTCCAATTTCATCGACTAACGGTCCTACAGTTGAAGTAACTACTCTCTTCTTTCGCATATAACTATAAAATTCTTTTGGGTTTGTTTTACTTTGATTTGCAACATGTAACTCCAGGGTCTTTTTACTTTGCTTAATTAACCTTTTGGCTTTGCGTCGTAGTTCTACAAATTTCACCCGTACTTCGTCATTTTGTGAGGATTTTAATCTATCATTAGCATATTTTTAGCATATCATATTTTTAGCAAGCAGACAGGTTAAAATATCTTTATTCCACCATTTGGGCTTATCATTATGGTCTGTACGCCGTATTTTTGATGGTATGCAGTCTTGCACTGCTTTTAGATAAGTGTTTGCGAATGATTCCCAAGATGTATTTATGTCGTCATTGTTTATGAAAAAGCTCCAGTCAGTTTCTTTAACCCGGGAACTGCGGGGAGACTCTTAAGAGTTCCCCCGCCGGACTGCGGGGAGACTCTTAAGAGTCAGAGAAAAAAAAAATAAACTTTTGACATCGATTTTTTTTTTCTTTTTTTTGGCCCCTGGGCCATGCCAAATCTCAGTCCTCTACCTCCCCTCCTTCCCCACTTTCCTCCTCTCCTTCAGTTATCACCTATTTTCCCTGTTATTCCCTTATTCTGAGGTATATTTTCGTGCTAACATTAGAAATCCGGTTACAGGGTGTGGTCATCACTGATAGCAAGCGAATGCAAGAGAGAGAGAGAGTATCGATCGACTGTGTCTCAGTGGCCTTGGGGGAAATTGGCGGGAAAGCAGCTTGCCTCACCCATACATTATACAACTCGCGGGCTATATCTCCGATTTTGACCATCCAAACGCTGTTTTCACTCGTTTTATTGTTGTTTCAGGTTAATACCTTTATAATCAACCCATAATAGGCGCATATGGATAAGTATTAATGCTATTAATGGTACAATGAATATTTTAGTGACGGAAACACCTCAAATACGTCAGCACAGGGGGACGTTTCCAATTACCCCAATGCGCACTTGTTAGGTTAAACATTGCTCTAAGTTTACGAAAGTTTGCTTGCTTGAAATTAGGGACTTTCTCGATGCTGCTATTTAGTTCGTTACTATTAAACTTTAAACTGAAAGTTATCGTACGATGGTCGCTGTTACTGAATTCATCACCGACATTAAAGTTCTCTATCAATTCTTCTTTTGTTGAAAGTACAAGGTCAAGGACATTATTTCCACGGGTTGGAGATCTAACAAATTGATATAGAGAACTCTCTTGCAAATTTGAATACAGGTCTTGTCCAGAGTGTGAAGTAATACTATCTCCCCACTTGGTCACAGGTAAATTGAAGTCGCCAAAAATTACGGTATCATGCGAGTTACTTAACCCGTGGAGCCCCGGCTAGTTTTGTAATGTTTGTTCACCAGAACCCGGCCGGTTTTCAAAAAATGGTTTTATTCCAGAAACAATAGTGAATGGGTTAGGAATGAAGGAAAAACCACGAAAAAACACTCAAAAAGCTTAAAGAATGGTCCTACAGAGCCCCAGAAAACGTATTTTACAGGAGTAAAAAATTGAAGGCAATTACCCCCAAAAAACAGGTTATTGCGCGCTCACGCGCACGCACGTGGACTTTGAGAGTTTTCAACCATCGGCACGGTTGCGTGGGATACGTACACAGTTCCCATACAAATCTGAGCCCTCTCGAGTGGCTACACCTGAGGTTACGGTCGGAGCAATTAGGGTGACTCGTCAGACGCGTCGCTAGGGCTGTGCGTTACATACATCGCCGACGCGTCAGACGCGTCGCTGGGGCTGTACGGGTTAAGTCTGCAATTTGCTCATAAATTTCACGGTCAGTTTGCACTGATTGAGCTGGAGGTCTGTATATTAGTGCAAGTATTATTTTTGTACCTTTATTATTCTTTATTAGCACAAAAGATGTGTCGATGTTCACAATTTGAGGTTTTGACAAGAGGGTCGGGTTAAGACTTTCTTTGATACAAAATAAAACTCCACCTCCATTTCTATTAATTCGGCTTTTCTCAAACATTACATAACCGGGAAGTGAATACTCTGCTAAAAAGTCTCTGTCTTCTGTATTGAGCCAAGATTCTGTTATGCCAATAACATCGTAATTTTCCGTAAACACTAGTTCCTCTAAATCTGAAATTTATTGCGTATGCTACGAGCGTTTGCATAGAAAACATTCAAAGTTTTGGATTTGGAATTCACGGAATGCTCTTTATTCAAATTATTGGTTCGGTTCGGATCTACATTTATGTAACTGTTTGCCCTCAGTCCTCGATCGTCATCCCTGGTTGTCCTCAGTCCTCGGTGTTCTCGATCATTGTTCCTAGTGGTCCTCGGTCCCCGATCATTGTTTCTGGTGGTCCTCCGTTCTCGCTGTCCTTGATCGTCGTCCCTGGTAGTTCTTGGTCCTCGATCGTCGCACCTGGTCGTCCACGGTCCTCGATCCTCGTCCCTGGTGGTCTTTGGTTGGCTCTGCTTTTTCTCCGAAAATCCTTTACTGCGTCGTGAAGCAGGCGGCCAAATCTTGCTGCTCCCACCTGGTTCAGATGGACTTCATCTGCTACAAACAGATGATCTTCACGGTAGAAGTAATTCCAGGTATTGATGAATCCAACTTTTTCTTCCCTGCAGAGGTTAGCCAGATGACGATTTACGCTAGTGGCTATATTGAAGAATCGGCTCTCCACACCGATACTGGTGACGATCCCTGATATGATGACTCTGCCTGACTTTTCCATATACTTCTGAATCAGCTTCCGGTACTTCAGCATGAGGTCCTCCGATCGGGTCCGCTGCACGTCATTAGATCTGACATGAATGACGTACATTGTGCGTGAGTGGGCTAACTTTGAAACTTCGTTGACTGCAGCTGCAACGTCATCCACACCGCCACCAGGGATACAAAAGCGCTTCCTGGTCCTGGGTGCCCTGGCACAGAACTCCATTAGTTGTCCACGAACCATGGAATCTCCTACGAGCCGAATTTCTTCTATTTCTTCTTCGTCATCTAAGTCCGCAAGAATCTGGTAACGGTTCTGGCACATGGTTTCGGTGATGATCCTCCTTGTCATGTGGCGAACGTTGTTTCTCACAACGCGGAAGTTGTCCTGAGATGGAGCGGAGTAATTTTTTTCCTGATGTGGTGCATGTACTGAAGCAGGTACCGCTATATCAGGCGTTGGGCTGTTGGAAGATGCCGCAATGGCAGTAATTGCTTCATTTGATGATACTCCTACGTTGAGCGTCGCAAATTCTTGGAGTGTTTCCAGCTTCTTGGTGAGGGCGTTAATCTTGACGTTAGCTTCATCCAGTTTAGCTGCCAAATCTTCTCGGAGCTGGCAGAATCGACAGACATGAACATCGGGGCGGGCAAACATGGTAGGGCCAAACCTACCGGAACAGTTCGTGCAGGCGCGAGGCATGGTGGCAATAACAAAACTTCAAATCACTTCACTCTAAGTCACATCTAATCACTTGTCTCACTTCAGAACACTTTATTCACTTGTGGGGAAGGAGGACGTTTTGCAATTTATTACAACCCAACCTAGTCAAGAAGAGGTTGCTAGGAGGAGTAATGATGAATTAAGACGTGTGTTGGAGGTGCAGTGGTATGTCTAAGGCAGAGTTAGTTCAAGAGGTGTGCAAGTTGGCTGTGCAGCCTAGTGGTCCTTATTTTGAAGCTAGTACTTGTTTTGCGGATGATGGCACCATCCTGCATGTGCCGCAGCATCCTAGCAGTCAGGCTAGCTATTATTCTACTGCGGCCCGGAGTGGAGCAACAACTCCAGAGCAAGGTGATACTGTAGTTAGGCAGTCTCCTACTAATACCACCGCACCTGCCACCACGCATCCACCGTCAGCATTTAACCCTATCAGTACGGCCCCCTCATTTTCACAGGGCTATGTTCAGGCCCCTATGGCCAGTACATTTGTTTCAAGTTATGCTAGCAATCCTCAGTATCCTCCTTCTTCCCCCCATGTGTCATTGGCCACACCCAGCATTTTAATGCCACTCACACGGTGGGTGCGCAGCACAATGTTCCCCCTTACGCCCAGTTTCCTCCTATAACCCCGATAGGGTCGAGAAGGAGTCCAGAGATTGAGCTGCAGCTCAAAAGAATGGAGATGGAAGAGAGACAGAGAGCTAGATAGATAGAAGAGAGACAGAGAGAAAGAGAAGAGAGACAGAGAGATAGAGAGATGGAAGAGAGGATTAAGTTCAGGGAGTTAGAGGTAGATTTGGAGAAGACAAAGTTGGAAACTAGTGGGCAAAGACGACAAGGGAATAATGTTGGTCATACACCTAAGGAGGAGGCAGAAGAGGTGCTGTTGTCTCGACGGCTGAAACTCGCGCCGACTTTCGATGAACTCAAGGTTACGGAGTGGTTCTTGCGTTTTGAGAAGAAGGCCCACGAGTATCAGTGGCCGAGGCAACGCTGGGCGGTGTTGGTGTCTAATGTCTTGAAGGGCAAGGCTCTTGATGCATACGATCACCTAGAAGTGCAGGAGCTAGAGTATGATGTACTTAAAGAGGCTGTGTTAAAAGCCTACGAGCTGCATCCCGAGGCTTACAGGTTGGCCTTCAGGGGGGCTCAGAAGCGGCAGGGGGACTCGCATGTGGAATGTGCCAGGTACCTGCGCGATACTCTAGCCAAGTGGCCGCACTCAGAGTCAGCTGATACTTTGGAGGCGGCGTGTAAGGTTTGGCTGATGGAACAGTTTACAAGCATAGTTGAGAAGGACATTGGGGCAAAATTAAAAGAAAAGCAGTTTAAATCATTAAGGGAAGCAGCAGTTTGGGCTGATGACTTTGCACTAGCCCAGCGTGGCACGTACATGGGGAGCATTGGTGACAGGAGAGACTGACCTGTGCACCAAGCAGCCACAGTATCAGCTCGCCCATCATCACCCAAAGTTAAGAAAAATAAAACACCACATTATACCAAGGCTGACAACCAGCGAGCTTCTACGGAAGTGAGATGTTATTTTTGCAAGCAAGAGGGTCATATTAAACCTCAGTGTGCTAAAAGGAAGGCTACCCAGGAGCCCAAGGCTGTCCAGTTGGTGGCGACATTAGGGAAGGTGCCTGTGAAAGGCAAGCCAGGTACTGGTGAGTTTGGGGGGCAGTGTTGGCCAGCGCGAAGCAGGGTAGTAAGCACTTTGCCGCCCCAAATGGTATCACCACCTGAGCATAATCAGACTTCTCCTGATTGGTGTCGGCCATTCATACATGATGGATTTTTACGGGTTGGGGAGCAGACTTAGGTGTTTAGGGAGACTGGTGCGCAACAATCCATGTGTTGCAACCTGACAGGAGGACCTATTAGCACGGGAGAGTTTGTAATGTGCAGGGGAATCAACAGTGAACAATTCTGTGATTTAGTCCCGGTGACCCTAGAGTGTCCACCTGGGGGTGGACTTTTTGATCGGGACTGACTTGGCAGGGGATGTAGTTTTCCCGCCTCCTACAGTCGTCGCTGAGGTTGCTTTTGTGCGCCCTGGTGGTGGTTGTTTGCAAGAAGATAACATGGACTCCATCTACCCTGTTGGTGCAGTGACCCAATCAGTGGCACATTTGGCACAACAGGTGGATGATTTAGTGGATGCGGGGGCCGACAGCCATGAGTGCGGGCCATCCCATGATGCACTACTAGATGTCACTGGTCCGGAGACAGCTGTGGGCTTGGCTGACCCCAGTGAGGCTACCAAGACTAGTAGAGGTGACCTAGTGCCGGACGAGGAGTCTGACATAGTGATACCGACTCAACCTTCTGATATTTTTGAGAGGTCAGAGGTAACTGCCTTGATGGAGCTACCTAGAAACAAACTGAGCAAGTTGCAGCAAGAGGACCCCAGTCTGGGCCTCCTGTTTAAGAAAGTTGGTACGACTGGTGGGAAGAACGGTCAAGCAGAGAACTTTATTATAAAAGGGGCATTGTTGTATGGGCAGTGGACGCCGGATACGAAATCAGGTTTGGGGGAGGAACAGTTAGTGGTGCCTGCCCAGTTCAGGGAGGAGCTGGTTAGGCTAACGCAGGTGGCACCACTGGTGGGTCATTTAGGGGTATGTGGGACTACTGATAGGCTACTCTTTTATTTTTGGTGGCCTAATATTCATGCATCGGTGGCTTCTTTTTATATGTATCATATTGGTAAGGTAGTTGGAGAACCCCACCCAGGAATACCCGTGGCACCTTTGATCCCTACACCTGTAGTTGAACCGCCGTTGACACGGTTGGTTCCTTATTACCCACCAGTTCGGGAGATAAATACTTGCACACTTTAATTGATACTACCAATAGATACCCGGAGCTTATCCCGGTTAGCAGCGTGAACACGAAGATGAGAGACCATTGTAACAAACAGGCTAAATCTAGGGTGTTCAAGGTTGCCGACGAGGCTTTGGCACAGTTGTCAGTTCAGGGTCGACCCCTGGCTGCTAAGTTTTGTGGTCAGTATCAGGACATTAAGCAGATTGGTGAGGTTAACTATGTAATAGATACGCCCGACCGTCGCATAGCCTGCCAATGCTGCCGTAGTAAAATGCAACAGCCCTACCATAGACCGACTGCATCTGGCCGTGGTGCTGAAGGCGGTGATGCTGCGCAGGCAGGTGTAGTCACAAGGAATGCGGGGGTGCGCATGTATGGTATCGGCGGGGAAGCCTTGGCACTTATGAACTGTGGGAGTGACTGCACAGGTGGTACAGATTGTCTCTCTCATGACCTGGCTGTATTAGGGATGGAGGTGGAGAAGGAGGGAGACTATAGTTTAGAGGCTGCGGTCCCGGCAGGGTTGTGGGAGGGCAATGCGTATGTTGTTCTTCGAGATAAGTTGCAACCTCTTGTTCCTAAGCGCCAAGAGGAGTTGTTTACTAGGCTGTGGCAGTACTTCCGCATGTTTGGTGATTCTCCAGGCCTGATGTCCGGGGTGGCACCCGACATAGAGGCTGGAGACAGTGCAAAGCTCAAGTTGGCTCCCTACCGTATAAATCCTGCTTGATAGCCTGTCTTAACCCAGCAATTGCGGCAAGACTTATATAAGGCCTACCGCTGCGCTGCGGGATGCCTTATATAATCCAAGGCCTAAAAAAAAAACATTTAACACCTTACGAGCGGCCTATGCGGTTTATTTATATGTACCGCCCAGCGGGGTGTTTTTAGCCAAAATAGGGCTGTTTATGTGATCATTTTCATGCCTAAATAAGAACCAGAACGTAAAACAAGTACCTATCCCTGAAAGGGCATAAACAGAGCTTTCGAATGACACCATAACGATCCTTTTATGATGGCTAGTTTTCTTGCAATAACCGTGCAACGCAAGTGCAAAAAGCATGTAATTCGGTACTTTCCCCATATAATTCAGTATGTAGCGAGTGAGAGAGGGAGGAGGGAGCTGAGATTTGTGTCAGTAGGTTCGCCGCGGTGGTCTGGAGCAGTCATACGCTCGCTAGTCTCCTGCCACCACTTGTCTCTCTCTCTCAGCAACATTACGTGCTGAAATTGCCACTCGACCTATGTCGAGCGCCGCCACATAGTCCAGCTTTATTTAACTCGACTTATGTGGTGAGCCGCTAATTAAGGGTTAAACCAGCCCTGTATCAATTTTATTGTTATTGCCCCTTGGCCATGGCAACTATCACTCCTCCACATCCCCTCCTCCCCCCCACCCCCCCATTCAATTATCACCTATTCTCCCTGTTATTCCCTTATTCTTAGGTATATTTTCGTGCTAACATTAGCGAGTTGCTAGCAGGGCGTGGTCATCTGTGTTACCAAGCGTGGGAAAGAGCGAGAGAGAGAGTATCGCGCAACAGTGTCTCTCCAGACATGGGGAGGAGTGGAGGAGAGGGAGGGTGGCTCACACTCGATGATTACAACTCCCGGCCTCTGTTGCCAATTTTGACCAGTCAAACGCTGTTTCCACTTGTTTTATTGCTGTAACAGGTTAATATCTTCATAAACAACGTAAAATAGGCGCATATGGATAAGTATTAATGATATTTATGGTACGATGATGATTTGAGTGAAGAAAACAGCCTAAATACCTCCGCACAGGGAGGGGTGGCCACTACCCCCCCTGCGCACTTCTTAGGTTAAAAGCAGAGCTGGACTACATGTTGGAGAAGGATCTGAGGGATAAGGGATATTGTGAGTAGTCTTTGCCAGTGACTTTGCAACCTGAGCCGAGTGGCAAGATCCGATTTTGTGTTGATTGCAGTAGTGTTAGTGCATTATCCCAGACAGACGCCTATCCATTACCCAGAGTTGACAATCCCATAGGCCGCATCGGGGCTGCCTCGTTTATCACTAAGGTGGAATTAGTGAAAGGTTATTGGCAGGTCCCGTTGCTGGAGAGAGCAAAGAAAAGTGCCACTCCTGTGGTGGACTGGGCAGTGTATCAGTGTCGGGTGATGTTTTGCTGCCGGAACACAGTTTGGATGTGTGGCATGTTAAGGGCACTGATAATGTTATGGCTGATTGTTTGTCAGGGGAGGGTATGTTTTAAGGAGAACCCTTGCCGTTCAGTCAGTGTTGGTGTACCCTCCTACTTTGGTTTGATTAGCATGTTTGCGTCTGGTGCTTGTTGGTTGCCGTAAAGTAGGAGTTGCTGTGTTTCTGTGTAGAAGAAAACATTTAAATACAAAAATATAAAAACATAAAAATACTAGAAAAAAGACTGTAGTTGTGTATGTCTTGTAGTGTTATTGAAGTATGAGCAGTCTGTTGTTTCAAGATTCACCAACAGACTCCCCCTGGGTGTGAGGGTATCACTCCCAAATGAGTTTATTGCCTATATCATTTGTGAGTGAGTTATAGTTTGCAAGGCCTGTTGTGGAGGGGCCTTGATAGAGGCTAGTAGCTTTCTATCCCTCTGCCTTTCTTCCCTCATGGCTAGCAGGACGGTACCTGGAGTCTGTGTTGCCATCGGGCTAGCACTATAAATTAATTAGTTTATTTAGCCTTGTGTGATTAATGCAGTTTATCATAAGTTCACACAATGATGACTTATATTCATTTTATTACTTTTGTTGTTAATGAGAGCACAGGCTGCCTAAGATAATTAAGTATTCTTGCGACACCTGGAGCCCTTCCTTGCCACGCGGGGCCCCGAGCTCGACTCTCGCCGCTGCAGGAGCTCACTCCAGTTTCGTCTCTCGCTGTAGCAACATCATTGCCTGACGTTGTTGGCTTGCTTCTTAATTTTACCTTTACATACCGCATATTTATTTTTGTTCATTGTTTGATTGAAGAATAGCAGGGGCTGGAGTCATATTGAGCATATTGGTTTGTTTCACCATATTTAGTTTAGTATTAATCACTGCATTCATTTTTTCTTTGGCAATCTTAGTTTATAGGCTTCTTCACTGTTTCCGTGCACTTTTCTTCCATTGTTAAACTGCATTGCATATTATTATTACATGTATTTATCCTTTATTATTGAAGTTGGCATTCACAGTGGTTTGGAGGCATGCTCAAGGGTAGCCTATCCCAATCCACTGGAATGCCAACTATTGTGTTTCATATCTTAGGATAAGCCCTATCCTAAGACATGAGACTTCCCCCGTGTTTCGGCTTTATATTATTCCTAATTCCTAATACTATGAAGTGTCTGGGAGTCTGGCAGGGTTCTGGTCTATCATTTAGGTGCAGTTTAGAATAACCTTAGAAGTTCTCTAGCATACTACATGCACAATGTACTAGACTCTGGGACAATAGATATTTTTGTGTCTCCTTGTGTTTCTGCTTTAATAGAGCAAAAAGGAAGATAACCATTTTTCCTAGAGAACCTGCGTGTCTTGGTGTTGAGTCAGATATTACGAGCGTGTCTGTTGCAGGGTTAGTGTGGTGCGGTGGGCAGTGTTGGGTGCAGGTCTACAGCATTGGTGTCTTTTTGCTATGGCGTTGTCTTTTTGCCAGTGCTGTGGGCTAGGCTATGTGAGCATCTGTTTTCCCCCAGCCTTCCCTCGTAACAATATATATATATATATATACATACAATCTTACCTTTAATAAATTCACCTACAGTCTTTTCCTTCCCCAGCTGTTCAGGACCCGTTAATCAATTGGCAGAAAGCGCGGGAGTGTGCACTATTAACCGATTACACCAGATATTTACGATAATCTTGGTATACACTATTCACTCTCACCCCGGCCACTGTTTGAGCCACAACTGTCCAAATGAGCATCTATCTTATACATAAACAGTCCCGTTATTTACAAAAAAATATAATGAATAATTTTATCCAGTGTTTTCATTGTTGTACATTTATAATTATTTATGAATATATATCAATTAGGCTTAAGCATACATTTAAGAGGTAATAAAATAACTATTTAAACTTTCGCCTTGATATCTCTCATCTGTTATTTACCTCAGTATAGGTGACGTCTCAGAGTTCCGTTTTCTCTAATACCTTCTCACAGTCTAAATAACATAGTTATTACATATTCGAAGCTGTCTCGGGATAAATTGAAACTTATTATTAGTTCTTTACCTGATAATAGAACTTCGAAGGTTCCTTGAAAGATTTCGAGGCTTCAAAATGTATGAGAATTAATGAACAAGACTGTACATGAATATAATATATGTATAAAACTACAGCACATTGGCAACTTTTGTTTCACACGAGACTGGAGTTCTCGAAAAAGAGGCTACAGTCCTGAAAAAAATGCTTGACTTACAGTGTGCTGGCTTAATAATCCAATAAGCTTGATAGACTCTGAAGTCCTATTTTCACTTACTAACTTTGCCAAAATGCCTGTCATTTGACTTGCATTGTCAGCCAGAGTTGAGGCGAGTTGCAAAACTGTAAATCTTAAGGGGTTTATTTTTCTGGATCCCCTTCTCCCTCATGTTTGGCCGCATTACTTTTAAGATGTTAAAGGTGGGGGCTCATGGGTTGAGATAAACATGGAACGATAATCGCCAAGCTGTACATAATTCTTGCAATGGCACTATTTTATTAAAAGATTTTGTGGATCGTCTATATCGGGGGGGGGGATAGATAAGGATACTGGTTGACGTCACTATGACGTCACAGGCCCGGTATAGACGATCCACAAAATCCTTTATACCATTGTTAATAATTATTTCAGTGCCATTGCATTTTGCAAGATAATTATGTACAGCTTGGCGATTATCGTTCCATGTTTATCTCAACCCATGAGCCCCCACCTTTAAGACGTTCGCCCTAGTAGTCCGGCGATGTTAATGCCTTTTGCATCCCCCCCCCCGTGTTTTATTGTATTCTATTTTTTATTTATTTTTTGTTCATGGGGGGGGGGGTAATAAGGCCTTTCGTTCTCTTTAGGTGTCGAATATTCCTGGGAAGCGCAACTAGTCTGTAATATACGAAGAACCGGCCGGTGTACCAGTCTGTATCCCCCCCCCCCCCCCTCCAAAATTACCCCAGGGGAAAATCTGGCCCAGGCTAGATTTTCCCCTGGGGATAATTGGGGCCCAGGATAATAATCCCCCTCTTGACCAATACTCCCCCCACCTAGGTTAGGTTAGGTTAGGCCAGGTTAGGTCAGGTTGAGTAGGTTAGGTTAGGTTAGGTGTGATTCTTATTAAGAATGATGGCACACGGCTTGCCTTGGAACTACACAAAAATTCAAACCAAAGAAAACTGTGAAACATATTAACATATATAAATGTTTAAATTCGTGTAGTCAATAAAATAGAGAAACATACCTGCATGCCTACAATAAACATACCTGCATGCCTACAATAAACATACCTGCATGCCTACAATAAACATACCTGCATGCCTACAATAAACATACCTGCATGCCTACAATAAACATACCTGCATGCCTACACTAAACATACTCTGCCTACAATAACATACCTGCAGGCCTACAATAAACCATATGCCTAATAAACATACCTCATGCCTACAATAAACATACCGCATGCCTACAATAAACATACCTCATGTCCACATAACATACTGCATGCCTACAATAAACATACCTGCATGCCTACAATAAACATACCTGCTGCCTACAATAAACATACTGCAGCCTACAATAAAGTAATTATGTAAACTAATGATCCTATGTAGGGAGGGAGGGGGGGGGGGGGGGGGATATCCTAGGTGTGAATACCCCCCCCCCCCCTTCACCCCCCTTTCCCGGGGTGAAATTCAGTCGGGGGGGGGGATTTCCTGCTACACAGGATTATTTTTTAATACAAAATAATAATCATGTTCAGGTTACTTACAGTATACAGTATAGCACCATTTCTCTCTATCCCCCTCGCTCCGAGATTCAATACCGAAAAATGTGCACAATTATTATATGGGGGTGTTTTTTTAAGCTTGATAGAGGTATAGGGAGGAAACTAAAATACTAATAAATATAGATAGATATATAGATAAATAAACCAATGAATGAAACATTTCCCATAAACTGTCGAAGCTTCAAAATGTATAAGAATTAATGTCCACGACTGTACATGTATAATAATCTACATATACAATTACAGCACATAGGAGCTTTGTCAAAATATATGTGTTTTTACATGCATTGGCAGGCCGAGTTGAGGCGAGTTCCGTAAGTGGAGTTCCGAAACTGCGAAGCTCAATTATCATAGGTTTCGAAACATTTCTGAACAAAAGTTTGCAATACGAACAGCCTCGGACAGGAAAGGGGCTCCAGTCCTGAAAATGTACTTGACTTACAGTGTGCTGGCTTAATAATCCAGAAGGGTTGTTAGCCTCTGAAGTCCTATTTTAACTAACTAACTAACTCGGACAGAAGTAGTTGTGCAGTATTTCGACGAACAGTGTTGATGTAATTATTAACCCTTTCATTACCGGTGCTGTCCTTTTAACTATTTTGGCTACTATTAGATGATTTCATTCAGTTTCAAAAGGGCCGACAGCAATTAACAGGCTTCCAACTATCTCACTAAACCCTTTTTACTACCACAGATCCTTCTTAAGCTGCATAAAATCGTCTACACATAGCTAGAATAAAATAAAAAAAAAATCTCCAATACAGAAGGGGGTTAAACATTGTGAAAACTTAATCAATTGACAACTTGGGAGTTTCGTTATATAAGGAAGTTGGAGCCGTAAACATATATATTAAACACAAATGCAATATATATTTAGGTTTCTGATAGATAAAAGTATATATAAGATCAATTTTGTGTTATGTATATATAAATGTACTACTACCGTTTTATAGCTGGTAAGTCTGCTAATTATCGATGTCTACGGTTCCAACTTCCTTATAGCCTGAAACTCGCAAGTGGTTAATTACAAGTCTAAAGACGGTGCCAACACTTTTACGGCAATATTGTGGAGCAATTTACATCTGGTAACTTCAGAATTAAACTTTTATTAGTCTTAAGGAGATGTTTTAGTTCTCTCCCTAGACATCCATCAAACTTGTGATTGCAATTAAAAAACAAACAAATCTGAAAACGAGCTCGTGTGACATCGCCTTAAATTGCTGACATTTTCAAGTAAACGCTGACTATTTAATCTATATCATTGGGAAAGTCCAAGAATACGTGCCATTATTGTACGTCTATAGAATGATCAGTGTCTTGCCTGGAAATCCATGAGTACAGTCAGAAACCGCAATTTCTGGGATGCATCTTTGTATTCATTTCGAAGAGGAGGATGTTCAGTATTACAGTGCAAATGTTTATCTTGCATTGGTGTGTAATAAAAAGTTGTTGTGTAAAGTAACGATGGCAATTATGACGTGAATTGCTAGATAAGATTAGTCGAATGTGAGTGTGTGTAAGTGAATCGACGTGTGTTGTAATAGACATAATGTTCTACAGTAGGTGACAAACACTGAAAACAGAACTGTCTGCTTCATGACATACAACACAACGAACTATGCAATGTAATATTACATGTTATCGTCTGGTTATGAAATGCAGGTGTCAAATGACAACGAGTTATCAGTAGTGATACGTGGGGGTATTATGTAATACCACACACAGCTTCTGACGCTGATAGGTTTATATATTAGGTATTAATTTAGTAAACATTTATATAACACTCTACAGGTTAAAGGTTATAATATATGCAACGCATCGTGATATTACGTTTAGCAATGGCTATAGATACCTTTTCGATGTTAGTAGTATAGTATCTGATATTTTGCAATGTTTACACAGTGCAACAAGGCTAATAGCATGATATCAAATGGATTAATTATATGTGAGTATCGGTATGTGTTTAATAGTAACTACTCTTGATGATGTCTGATGAATTTCACACTCACAACTAAAGCCTGTCCATTCTCTGCGGTTTGGTAGTGTTTCTTTACATTCTTAATTCTTTAATAGGTAACTGTGATTAATGTAGATACAAGAGGGAATAACAAACAATGGTATTTTTGTCATTGTTACATCAGATTCTGTAGTATGAATCGTATCGTAGCATAACAACAGCACAATAATTTTACAATGGTAGGCCGAGTGAATCTATTGGTTCGAAACGTGTGTTCGTACGTGTGCGGCCTTGTAATAGTTATAGTGGGCTGTCGTCCAGAACCAATACGCTCCCAATGCCCAGGCCCTATCCAGGTGTCTCAGAAACTGCGGTTTCTGACTGTACATTTTTTTAAAGATATATATATATATATATATATATATATATATATATATATATATATATATATATGTGTGTGTGAACAAAACGAATACTAATAACCAATAAAGTAATTCCCATCCATATTTGCCGTATCTACTGTATCTATCTTTGTTTTTCTATGTGATTTAAGCCATAGGAAGAGGGAAATACTGATTCTGGGAGAGTGTTCCTGAGCTCAGCTGTTGAATAGAAGAAAGATTGAGAATAATGTTTCACTCTTGGGTTGGAGAGTTGCACAGAGTAGGGGTGGGGTTGTGTTGCAAGACTTGTGCTACGTGCTCTATGAAGAGGGGTGGTATACACTGAGAGAGCTCTGAGGAACACTGATTATTGTAATAGCGGTAGAATAGTGAGAGAGATGCAACATTGCGGTGAAGAGAGAGAGAGAGAGAGAGAGAGAGAGATAGACATCAGAGAATTGGTGAGTGGACGTGAGTTAATGAGATGGAAGGTTTTGCTTTCTACTTTGTCTAGAAAAGCTGTGTGAGAGGATCCCCCATATGTGTTAACAATATTCAATAATAATCTATATATAATAATAATTACAATACGTATACGTATACTATTAATAATAATAATCTATTATAATAATATATATCTTTCTTCCATATCTATTATAGAGTTGGCCTGATTAGCATATGTGGGGTGGTTTTGTATTGTGTAACTGGCCGTGGGTGTGAATGTTCTCTGTAACTTCTGTTATCAGCTCGATCCCTGTTTTGGTTACATACTCACTACAATTTATTAGGTTCTATTCTTATTTTTTTTTTCTGTGTGTGTATGAATAAGACAAAAGGCAAAGCTGCCTGTAACAAGCGTCTCCCCCGACGTTGAAAGAGCGACAGAGAGCCAAATTCATAGTAGCCTACGTTGGAGTCAAAATGTTTAGACACACTGAGCTTGAAGTACTTTTAAGTCATGGGATGAGGGGAAGACAGAATCAGGGAGAGAGTTCCAAAGATTACTTGTTGATTAAAAGAAAGAATGGAAAGATTGACTCACTCTTGGGTCAATAATTGAACAGAATAGGGGTGGGAGTGTGTTGAAAGACGGGTGTTTTCAATAATTCCGTACCTGATATATGATAAATACATTTCAGATATTACCCCTTCCATTCGTGTAATCATTAGGCTATCATAGTGCAATTTGGTATATGTACACTTGTACAATACAGTACATACATCCAGTATTCATGAATGGATAATATATTGTGAGCATGTGCATAAACATTTAACTGTCTTGATAGCGTAATGGTTAGTGCGCGGAATTTCGGTGAGTATCCTAGGTTTGAATCCTTGGAGCACCACACGTATTCATTAGTTTCATTTATTTCATTAATTAGGTTTATATGTATGTTAATTGACCACTTGCGAGTTTCAAGATGGAAGGAAGTTGGAGTTTTTTACATTGATATTTAGCAGAATTACCAGCTAAAATGCGGTTGTAGTACATTTATAAATACATACAACTAAATTCAACGTACGCTTTATCCATTAAACATCTACTTTATTATTGTATTTCTGTTTAATACCGATGTTTACGGCACCAACTTCCTTATAGCCAGAAACTCCCAAGTGGTCAATTGGTGGGTTGGTGATAATATGAATTCATACAAACTATTTTTGTTTTCAATCTATCTACCTATCTATTGCCTGACGCCGTGATCCCCGAAAGGGTGGCCACGAATGAACCGCCCCAATGCACCTCTGTCCACAGTCAGTCGACGCCCCTCCTCCCAACCAGCACCGCCTTCATCCATATACTTCCTCACTCCATCCTTCCACCTCTCTTCCGGTATACCTCTCCCTCTCTGTCCTTCCACCTCGCTCTCGTACACCTTCTTAGTAATTCTCTCGCTTCCCATATGTTCCATATGGCCGAACTATCTCAAGGTATTCCTCTTCACACTTTCCAGCACATCTACCTCCACACCACACCTCCTCCTTACTTCCTCATTCATCTGTCTATCCCTCCATGTAACTCCGCACACACTTCTCAAGTAACTCATTTCCACCCCTCTCACTCTTGGTCTGAGTCTCTTCTCAAACGTCCATGCTTCGCTTCCGTAAATCAATGTCGGAATTACCACACTGTCATGCAAGGACTTCTTCACTTCCATACTGACCACCCTATTTCTTGTTACTGCTTTCAGCGTTCCTACAACCCTCTTCCCCTGTTGCACCCTCTCCCGCACTTCTTCATCCATAGTCCCACCTTTACTCAACACACTGCCCACATACTTAAATGAACTGACAATCTCCATAGCCTGACCGTTCAACTTCACCTCACACTCTGTGGCTTCACCCCTTTCGAAGACCATAACCTTGCTCTTCCCCGCATTTACCATCAGATTCCGTTTTTCGCACACTGTTCCAAACACATTTACCAGACCCTGCAACTCCCATTCATTATTGCTCATCAGAACTGTATCATCAGCAAACAGCAGTACAGGCAGCTTCCACTCATTTCCCTCCCTTATCAGCGATACACCAACATCCACTGCTCTTCCTTGTATTTCTTTCATGACTCCATCCATATATACAGTAAACAACCACGGGCACATCACACACCCCTGTTTCAATCCAACATTCAGGTCAAAGAACTAGCTCTGCTCATTCTCCACACGTACTGCCGCCTTTGCACCCTCATACATGCTCTTCACTGCTTTCAGCAACTTGCCATCTACTCCGTCTATTCTAAGTACTTTCCACAAACCTTCTCTATCCAATGTCATAGGCCTTCTCCAAGTCCATAAAGGCAACATACACCTTTTGTTTCTTCTCCAGATATTTCTCCACAACACAATTCAGGGTAAAAATCTGATCTACACATCCTCTTCCCTTCCTAAAACATCCCTGTTCGTCACCTATCCATGTCTCCGTTCTCACTCACACTCTCTCAATCACTACCCTACTGTACACCTTCCCTACTATGCTTAAATATTACTAACAACTGTCCACTACTAACATCTCCTTATCCGGCCACGGAAATTTGTCCCAGGGCAGTCTTCCCTTTCCATTTTTCCCTTACACCCTCTATACTACTGTTTGAACCATCAGTGTTTTGGAGGGCAAGCAGCCTTGAGGGGTCGCTGGACTGTTGTTGCTTGATTTCCTTTGTACTCCTTTATTGGAGGTTCATTATGGGTCCTCAATTAACCCTTTCAGTACGGGTGATTTTTTTTTTATTCTGGCTATCATATACCTCTATAAGGGAGGAGGTATATACTGAGAGAGCTCTGAAGAACACTGATTGTTGTAATAGCGGTAGAAGAGTGAGAGAGATGCAACATTGCTCTCTCTCTCTCTCTCTCTCTCTCTCTCTCTCTCTCTCTCTCTCTCTCTCTCTCTCTCTCTCTCTCTCTCTCTCTAATCGGAGTGGGAGCCTGTCACTAGTGGAGTTCCACAGGGTTCAGTCCTTGGACCGGTCCTGTTTCTCATTTACATTAACGATATTGATGTAGGGGTAAACAACACCATTTCCAAATTCGCCGACGATACAAAAATAGGAAATACACTCCTGAACGAAGATGATAGAAATGCGTTGCAATCTGATTTAAACAAGATATCAGAGTGGTCGAAAAAATGGCAGATGTCAATGTCGATAAATGTCAGGTGCTGCAGGTTGGTAGCAGAAATATGAAATACAAATACGAAATGAATGGCAAACAAATAAAAACCGCAACGGTAGTAAAAGACCTAGGGGTACTAATATCTGAAAACCTAAAAACTTCCGACCAATGTATAGCAGCTGCAAATAAGGCAAACATAGCATTGGGCTTTATTAAACGAAAATTTACATATAAACATGAAAACGTAATAGTGCCACTGTTCAAAAGTATGGTGAGGCCCCACCTTGAATATGGTGTGCAGTTCTGGTCACCTTATCTGATCAAGGACATTGTAAGACTCGAGTCAGTACAGCGTAGAGCGATGAAGATGATACCCTCATTAAGAAATAAACCATATGAAGAAAGACTTAAACGATTGAACCTGTTCTCATTAAAAAAGAGGAGGTTGAGGGGTCAGCTTATTGAGTGCTTTAAGATACTAAAAGGTTTCGACAAAGTCGATGTAAATGCACTATTCACATTAAACAATACTAATCAAACTCACGGAAATGGATTGAAATTAAAAACCAAAAAGGCAAACCTAGATGTCACAAAGAGTTTCTTCACCTACAGTGTGGCGACAGAGTGGAATAAACTACCAGCGAGGGTGGTGGAGAGCGACACAATAAACGCTTTCAAGGGAAGGCTTGACCTCTATCTGCAGAGGGCTTGGGTGATATGAAAAAAAAAAAAAAAAAAAAAAAAATTATGTATATGTATGTGTGTGCACTGTACAGTATGTATATATATACTGTATATATATGTATGTATGTGTGTATGTATGTATGTGTATATGTGTGTGTGTGTGTGTATATGTGTGTACCGGTGTATATATGTGTATGTATGTATGTATGTGTATATGTATGTATATATGTATATATGTATGTATATATATGTATGTGTATATGTATATGTATGTATATATATATATATATGTATATGAGTATGTATGTGTGTGTATGTGTATATATGCATATATAGTTTGTAAGGCCAGACTGCCTAGTAAGGACCTTGAGGTCTGTGTGGTCTGTGTATCTATGTAGCTCTATGTAGCTCTCTCTCAGTATCGCCTTATCCCGTTCCACCGCCAATTTCTCCTTCCACCCCAGCGTCCCTCACTAAGTACGGCAGCGCCAGTGTTGTGATGCGGTCATTGCCTTAACTAGATGGCCTGAATATCTAACCACGGGAACACTTAAAATGCTAACTCGATCGTTGTCTGGCTGGCGGGGAGGTTGATGTTATTTAGGAAGGTACTGCAGATGAATAAAAGAAAAGAGAGAGATAGAGTCTGTGTGTGTGTGTGTGTGTGTGTGTGTTACATTTAGTTACAAATATAGTTTACGTTTACGTAGTAGGACCTGCAGAGGGCCGCTCTCGGGCAGCTTGATAGGTGGGGATTGTGCATGGGGACTAATGGGGACAGGATCAGGATTTGGGATATAATGACTGGTGATCCTAGTTCTAAAAGAATCAAGAGTGGGGCTACTTTATATATATATATTAACTACATGAAATGGGAGGTGATTCCACTCTTGGATGCTACGGTGAAAAAAATATTGTCTAAATATTTCCGTGTTTGCCTGATAGGTGCGGTATTTTAGGTTGTAGCTGCGTTTCGTAGATCGTATACTTGTAGGGTGTAAATATATATTTTTGTCTATGTCTACTAAGTTGTTAGTAATCTTATATAACATCTGTTGTCTGTGTATTTGTCTTCTTTTTGCAAGTGGGTCTAGTCTAATGCCTTGTTTGAGCATGTAGTGTGTCTGTAATCACGTCTGATCCATCTTGCAGCTGTGATTTGTATAGCCTCTAGTTTATTTATGTTATTTGTGAGTGTGTGGATCCCAGACGGTGTCGCAGTATTCTAAGTGTGGCCGAACAAGTGTTTTAAATGCTAGAATTTTGATGTTTGCGTTACACTTTTTTTGTCTATGTGAGTGAGGGAGACAAAAGGCAGAACTGCCTGTAGCGAGTGCCTCCCCCAGAGTTGAAAGTGTGATAGGGCCAAAGTCAAAGTACGTTCCAACCAAAATGCCTGGACACACAGAGTTTGAAGCAATTTGGGTCATAGGAAGAGGGCAAGACTGATTCTGGGAGAGAGTTCCAGAGCTCAGCAATTGAATAGAAGAAAGACTGAGAATAGTGTTTCATTCTTGGGTTGGAGAGTTGCACAGAGTAGGGGTGGGATTGTGTTGCTAGACGGGTACTACGTACCCTACGTAGAGGAGGTGGTATACACTGGGAAAGCTCTGACGAACACTGATTATTGTAGAAGCGATAGAATACGAGAGAGATGCAAAATTGCGGCGAAGAGAGAGAGATTGCAGAGAGTTGGTGAGTGGACGGGAGTTAATGATACGGAAGACTTTCCTTTCTACTTTGTCTAGGAGTGCGGTGTGAGAGAATCCTCCCCACACACGTGAACAATACTCAATACAAGGATGCACTGTGCCTCTGTACAGAGCAAGAAGCTGTGCAGGGGTAAAAAAAAACTTGAGGCGGTTTAGCACACCCAGCTTCTGAGAGGCTGCCTTAGCAAGACTGGTAATGTGGTCCTTCAAAGTGAGAGCAGAAGAAAAGGACACAACTAGAATATTGAGATAAGATGAAGGATTTATTTTTGTATTGTTGAAGTGTAAGGGATAGTCCTCTGGAAGTTCCGAACGGGTAGTAAGAGGAAGAAATTGGGTTTTGGAAGCATTAAAGGTAACAAGGTTTTCTCTGCCTTAATTGGAAATAGTAGTTAGATCAGACAATAAATGTATGGCTTCATTACCTTTGTTTTTTGAGGGATTGCTGCCTGGAGCGTTCAGGAAAACTAATTGAGTAGTGTAAGGTAGAGTTGTCTGGCATATGAATGGATGGGACTGGAGATACAGTTCAGAAGATCATTTATGAAAATTAGAAAGAGAATGGGAGATAGGACAGAGCCCTGAGGAACTTAGTGAGATTACTGCGCAGGAAGCCCAGGGCCTTATTAGCCTTTGCTACGATGCTGCTATCGTGCGTGGTCCACCTCACGTCTGCTGAGATATGGACCCCCAACTATTTGTGGGAGGGAACACTATCTAGGAAAGTTCTATGGAGTTTGTAGGAAAATAGGATGGTTATGTTAGAAAGGGTGAAATGGATATGGTGGCATTTTTCAGGTCTAAATGTCATCTGCCACTTGTCTTCCCAGTCTTCATGGGCAATTAAGTTGTGTTGTAGTCTAAAGCAATTGTCCCTATTATTAATTGGTCTATAAACTAAGCTATCATCTACGAAAAGTCTAGTAGTAGAAGTAAGCGATAGTGGGAGGTAATTTATGTAACAAAAAAAAGGAGGGGACCAAGGACGGTGCCTTGTGGGACCCCAGAAGTTACAGACGTAGCAGAAGAATGAGAACCCTCGAAAACAACGCGTTGGTCCTGATTGGTCAAGAAAATTTTAATCCTGCGAAGAAGTGATCCTCGGATGTCAAAATAATCTAACTTGGCTAATAGTCTTTGGTGAGGGACTTTGTGGAAGGCTTTGGAAAAGTCTAGTACTATGGCGTTTACTGGTCTAATTTTGGGGTCGTTGACGGTTTGGGAAATGTTATGTGTGGTCACAAGTAGTCGTGTCTTGCATGACCGTTTGGGCCGGAAGCCGTGCTGTGCGTCAGTCAGTATGTTTTGTATATCAAAATGGTCCATTAAATGTCGGTGGATTATATGTCTTAAAAATTTGCAAGAAACTGAGGTAATTGAAACAGGTCTATAGTTAACAAGGGAGGGTTCTGCACTGCTCCGATCCTATCTTCAAGCCATACATGTGTTCCATGAATTATAACTGACCTACCCTTGCATCTCCGCTTCCCATCCTTCGACTCTTAGCCTTATGAGTGGTCATTGGCTCAGAAGGCTCGAATAAAATGTTGATCATCATCATCATCAACAATACAAAAATCAATCTTTCATCTTCTCTCAATATTCTCGGTGTCTCTTTTTCTTCTGCTCTCACTTGGAAGGACCATATTACCAGTCTTGCTAAGGTAGCCTCTCAGAAGCTGGGAGTGCTCAACCGCCTCAAGGAGTTCTTTACCTCTGTGCAGCTTCTTGCTCTGTAGCCTACAGGGGCACAGTGCATCCTTGTATTGAACATTGTTCACATGTATGGGGAGGATCTCTTCACACCGCACTCCTAGACATAGTAGAAAGGAAAGCCTTTCGCATCATTAACTCTCGTCCACTCACCAACTCTCTGAAAACTCTCTCTTCGCCGCAATGTTGCATATCTCTCGCTATTCTATCGCTACTATAATAATCAGTGTTCCTCAGAGATCTCTCAGTGTATACCACCTCCTCTATGTAGGGTTCGTAGTACCCGTCTTGCAACACAATCCCACCCCTACTCTGTGCAACTCTCCAACCCAAGGGTGAAATGGTACTCTCAGTCTTTCTTCTATTCAACAGCTGGGGTCTGGAACTCTATCCTAGAATCAGTCTTCCCCTCCTCCTATGACTTAAATTGCTTCACACTCCGTGTGTCCAGGCATTTTGGCTTGAATGTCCCTTGATTTTGGTCCTGTCACTCTTTCAACTCTGGGGGAGGCACTCCCTACAGGCTTTTTATCTCCCTCACTCACATACAAATAAAAAAAAAAATAAAAAAAAATATATATATATTATATATATAATTATATATATATATATATATATATATATATATATATATATATATGGATATAGATAGATAAATACAGTATATATGTTATGCCAGGGTTTTTACCGGGTTTGTATTGGTGTTTGGTAGGTTCTACTCGACTGGAGAAGTTAAAATCATACACCACATGCACAAAAAGGAGTAAAGGGTAAAATATAACACTGAGTACATCTTATCAACAACTTTAATTAATAGTTTAATGTGTAGGATAACAATACTTATTTACACTAGTACACTGGATATATACAGTATATAGATGAGCCTAACACGGGCGAGGATCCACGAGGGAACTAGGAATATACTTGCTTTTCTCTCTCTTCTCCACTATGAATATACACCTTAAAACACTGGTGTATAGTATAATTTACACTTTTACTCTTCTACACTTTATCTCTTGTCTCTTATTATTTGGAGGAGATATACTTAGGTTCCTCAGCATATTATTGGGTTATCACTTCTATCGTATTTGCATAAGAATAACACGATGCACCTAGTCACACTGGTATAATAATAAAGCAGAGTTGAGTTACTCTATTCTCTAAGTATTACACCGGGGTTGCACTGGTGTCGGAATTAAAACAGAGTTATGGGAGTTGCTCTATTTTTTCTAAGTATTACACTGGGTCGCGCTGATGTCGGAATAAAAAAAGAGTCATATGAGTTGCTCTATTTTTCCTAAGTATTACACCTGGGTCGAACTGGTGTAGAAGTTAAAGAGATTTATTGTAGCACTCCTAATCTAACACTTTGAAGATCTGGGGCTGCTAGCACAGTCGGGGTAGAGATGAGAGTTATCTAGTCCTTTTATCTAGGTGGTCCTACCGTGTGGATGGTGTGGATAGGGAAACAGATGGATTACTTGGTTTTGGGTCTTGAATGGTAGCTCCTTAATGTCATGACATAGGGTACATACCATCGGACTAACGCGAGCTTGAACGAGGACATGTCCTGAGTTACTATTGCTCGTCTGTCCTGACCTTTGTACTAATCAGTGGTGAAGTTCTGTCCCGGTACTCTTGACTTAGGGTCTTTAATACAGCATCGCTAGTGTCATGACACAGTAACAAGGTGTCGGGCTAATGCGAGGAGATAGTAAGTTCATGAACTTACTAATTTCACTCGATCTGCCACTGACCGTTATAAGAATGTTCAAAGATCCCAAGTTTGGTTTTTAACCCATTGACTGCGGGAGGCGTTCCAGAACGCATAGGCAATTTACAGCAATTTCCAGGCTTTAACACCTTACGAGCGGCCTAGGCGGTAATTTATATGTACCGCCCAGCGGGGTATTTTTACCCTAAATAGGGTTGTTTACGTGATCATTTTCATGCCTAAATAAGACCCAGAGCATAAAACAAGTATCTATCCCTGAAACGGCATAAACAGAGCTTTCCAATGACACCCCAACCATCCTTGTACGACCACTGGTTCTCTTGCAACGATCGCGCAACACGAGTGCAATAACCATGTAATTAGGTACTTTCCCTACATAATTCCATGTGTAGCGAGTGCGAGAGGGTGAGGGAGGGTGGAATTCATGTCAGTAGGTCCGCCGCGGTGGTCTGGAGCAGTCATTAGCTTGCTACGCTCCTCCCACCACTCATCTCTCTCTCTCTCAGCAACATTACGTGGTGAAAATGGCACACGACATAAGTTGTGAACCGCCACTTAGTCCATATTTATTTCACACGACATAAGTTCCGCGCCGCCAAAGATGGGTTAAAAGCCAGTAAAAGCCGTAGAAATCGAGTATCCATGGGCGAGACAGCGAGGGGCCCACCTCCAACTGTCAGCACGGCCAGCCGCGCACTGAGGGAAACTGTGGTCTAGTACCGCGGTCTCAGCAGTGTTGCCAAGCGCTAAATTGCTAATAATTAGCGAGTTTTCCCGAATGTCTATGGCAGCACTGCAGGTGAACCCCGCGAGGTAGGAAGCTCGTTCTAGTGTCATTTTGAAGCTATTTGCATCTAGGTTTCGGCAGAATACATTTCGTTTCATGCAAATACTTGATTAATCATTCAGGAGTGCCTAAATATGCCCTAAATGGCCCAAATATGCCCACAGCATAAGTGTTCAATTCAAATTCAATTCAAAAGACTTTATTGACACAAAGTAATGTACATAGATACAGGTGATACATAACAGTTATTCATACCCTTTGTGTCAATGAGGATCTGATGCCATCAGGCATATGTGTCCTCATTGATACATTACTATACATAATAATATATGATGTCAGGTGAACAAATTTATATATTTGTAATTTGTAGGAACTTAAGTTATAATAATAATAATAATAATAATAATAATAATAATAATAATAATAATAATAATTAGATTATCAATTGGATTCCACATATATAATCTTAAAAATAGGTAGTTTATATTATGCATTTATTTATTTAATAAGTAATTTTTAAGAGACCTCTTGTATACTGGGGAAGGTACACTGTTTATTGAGCTTTTCATTTATGATATTCCAAATTTTAACTCTTTTATGTCGGAAAGTTCTTTTCATTAAGTTAGTCCTCGCGATAGGAATGCGCAACCTCTCTGTCTCTGCCTTGTTAAATGATGGTGTATGTTCATATTGGTAGTGAACATTTCGGTAAGAACTGTTGGTACAATACCTTTGATAATTTTGAACATTAATTTCGACACTGAGAATTGATATATATCTGAGAGAGGTAATAGTTTTAATGTTTTGAAAATTGGTGGAGTATGAGCTCTATAGTGAGCTAAATTTATCATCCTTATTACTCTTCTCTGGAGGGTCATTGATGGTCTCATATAAATTTCACTTGCTGTGTCCCAATTTACAATGCCATATGTCAAATAAGGGTATACAAAGGAATTATACAGAGTTACGAGTGTTGATTTATTTACCGATTTCCTTGCCTTGCTTATAATCCCGATACTTTTTGAAATTTTATTTCTTATATATTTGATGTGGTCGCACCAAGAAAGCTTGGAGTCGATAATTACACCTAAACATTTCGTGCTCTCTACTTTTTGTAATATTTTACCATTTATACACACACTTCTGGTAGCAGTGACTCGTTTACCTTTCATAGAAAATATCATATAATGATTTTTTTTCTAAATTGAGTGCAAGTTTATTTGCAATAGTCCATTCCAACAGTTTCTTTACCTCATTATTCATCTTATCAATTAAGTTATCAAGAATATATTTGTATCATCGGCGAATAAAATAGTAAGTAACTCTGTAGAGACATTAACTATATAATTTACATACTGTATATCAAGTACAGAAGCGGCCCCAAAACAGAGCCTTGAGGAACACCAGATTCTACCACATCACTGAAAGAGTTTTTTGTC
Source organism: Paralithodes platypus (assembly GCA_032716605.1). Lineage (NCBI taxonomy): Eukaryota > Metazoa > Arthropoda > Malacostraca > Decapoda > Lithodidae > Paralithodes > Paralithodes platypus. The sequence goes on from CM064566.1 coordinate 31,840,355, forward strand.
ATTGTAAGTTACATATTGCAGCCTATTGTCCAAATAACTTTTGAACCAATTTAATGCTACCCCCCTAATTCTATAATGATTTAATTTCTTTAGAAGTATTTCATGATTTACAGTATCGAATGCTTTACTAAAGTCTAAAAATAATCCAAGTACATGTTTACCTTTATCAGTCATCAGTATTAACGCTAATTCCGTATCATATCCTTTACGAAATCCAAATTGATACTTACATAAGAGATCATGTTTATTTATGAAAGAAATTAATCTGTTATAAAATAATACGTTCGAATATTTTTGAAAATATACTTAGCACTGAGACCGGGCGATAATTATTAACAATAGAAACATCCCCACCCTTATATAACGCTATAATTTTTGCAGTTTTTAACTCACTAGGGAAAACTCCCTCAGATAAAGACAAATTAATTAGATGAGCAAAGACGTCAGAGAGAATTAAACCAGTCTCTTTAATGACAGACAATTTGCATTGTCCCAACCTGGACTTTTTTTCTTTAGATTTGCTATGATACCCTTTACTTCCTCACGATTTGTTGGTGTCACAAACATTGAACCAAGATTTGCATTAGACAAAAATTATGCATATGTTTTGTTGATCATTGGCAGTGACTTACTAATATTATTTCCAATATTGAGATAAAAATTATTCAAAGCATCGGCAATATGTTTATTATCATCAACAACCCTACCATTAATGACGAAATTAGTAACAAGTTTTTGTTATTGTTTTTTATTTATGACTTCTTGTATTATGTCCCAGGACTTTTTAATATTGCCGATGTTTTGTTTAAGTAACAGATTATAATGTTCTCTCTCCGCCTTTCGTAATATTCTATTCAAGATTCTCTTATAATCTAGATATTTCTTTTTAGTTTCGTCTGTTTCATTTATTAAGGAGAAGACATAAAGTTTATTTTTTACTTATATAGATTTCTTTAGAGCAGCGGTGAGCCAACACTTTCGGTCACGATACGTAGTTTTAATATTTTTAAGAGGAAATGACTAATTATAATATCTCATGAAAATATCGTAAAATTCAGAAAATGCGTTTTGACAGTTTTTACTACCAACGATGTTTATCCAATCAGTATTAACTAGCTTTTCTTTAAAATTTTGCAATGTATGTTCATTCACCAAACGCTTTGTAATGACATTTGTGCAAGTTTGCTCTCTCTTGTTTCTGGTAACCGAAAATATTGGAAAATAATCTGACACATCTGTATACATTATGCCATTTACAATTTCATTACTCTGAACGTCATTACTGAAAATATTGTCTATTCATGTGGCAGAGTTACTTTTCACTCTCGTTGGTTTGTTGATCAGCGGAATAAAGGAATATGAGAAAAACATATCTAGAAAATCTGATGTTAACTTATGATTCTTGGTATTTAATAGATTCAGATTGTAATCTCCCATTAGATATGTAATCTTGTTTTCACGATTGATTGATGTTAGAATGTCAATTAGATAATTAACAAAATCTGTAACATTCGAGTCAGGAGGTCTGTAAATGACAGCAATAATCATATTCTTACTACTACCAATCGATGACTTGTTTATTTCCACAAAAATGGATTCAACATTACTATACACATTAAGCTCAAATCTTCCCTGACTTTGTGTGTTAAACCTTTTTACTGCATATGTCTTTGACCATGGTGTTAGACAGATACAGTATGGACTTCTATATGTTGAGTGTCGTTATCCAGACGGTGTTTCACAAAGCGCGAACTATTAGAATGACCTTTACCATGGCAAGTATCCTTCTATAGTTTAAGAGTGCGGTTTTGGCAAAAGAAGTAAGGTGGGGACATGTCCTTGCGGTTATGCTTCTAATACCAAAGGTGCAGCCTATTAGAGAACTTAATATTAAGCACTATACCATGGCATGTGATAATATTAATTCACCTAGTAGGGAAAAGAACTCCTCAGACCTTGAAGGATATCCACCTTGGTATCAATCCTTTCCTGAATGGGAGGTTCAATTTTAGGACTTGAAAGCTTACATGTAAGTAATTCAAGCCCTAGAATTGCTTGCTTTACCTTTGTTTTCGACAGGGTAGTGACGACTTTGGCTACTATGTCCCAGATCAGATGAGTGGAGGTCACAAGACCTTGTGACCTCCACTACAGGGAGTACAGGGGCGTATTCCAGGGGGATTAGGTAGACTCCCTAAAAGTTCACGGCCTGGTGGCGAGTCTTCTGCGCGGAGAAGGGGAAAAGGGGTGCAACTGTTTTTTTGGTTATTGGCTTATGTTGGTCTTGTTTCTTCTGACTATATCCAATCTTTTTCTTCTGGGTTTCGGTATTGTTAATTGTTATCTTGATTGTCTTTCCTGGTGTGGGTGGTAGAAGAAGATTTATGGTGGTAATTCTGGCGTCCCGTTTATTCTGGTGTAGTGGGGCATATGTGGAATTGGGGCGGCCATGTGGTGGTGGTTTTGCTGTGGTTTTAGTTGTCTTCTGCGATTTTGATGTTGTGTTTGGTTTCTTCTGCGGTGGTGATTTTTTTTTCTCTGCGGGTGTCTTCCTGTTCTGTTTCTGGTTTTGTCTTTGTCTGTTGAGTGGTTGTTGATTGTTTGCATTCCTGGGCTCTTCGTTCTTTTTATCTTAGTTTCTCCTTCGTTCGTCTTTGTCCGTTTTATCTTAGTTTCTCCTTCGTTCGTCTTTCTTTGTTTTCCCTGTTGTGTGTGTCTCCTTGGTTCTGCTGTTTTAGTCTCTCCTTCATCTGTTCCTTTTCTTTTCCCTTGTCAGGCTGGCATGGTGGTTATTCTTAACTTGGGTATTTTATTTCCCTCGTGGGAGTTAAAATCACGGCCCCGTGACTCCGACTGGAAACAATAAATGTCTCCGTGTCGAGTGAAGGTTGTGAGGGATTCCAAGTATGCCCACCAGTCTACGGAGCGTTGATCAGGTTTTCTCTGAGGGTTTGTGAAGACGGACAAGAAGGATGATTTTTCTGCAATGATGGCTGCTGTCTGTGTTTCGTCCGCAAAAATTGAAGAGAAACGGTTTGGGGGGTTGAAATAGGTGTCCCGATCTTGTGTAAATGTTTGCTCTAGGTGGTGTCATTGGGCTGGTTTCTGAGGGTATAGAGGGTGTGGGTGGGTGTGGAGGTTGTGGTCGAGGGTTGGGGGTGTAGGAAGGTTGGAGAGTGATAGGTTGAGAAATGGAAGATTTTTGTGGTGGGTTGGGTGGGGAAGGAGGGATGGTAGAGGGGTAAGGTTGGAGGTTGGGGGGGGGCTAGGCGAGGGGGGTATGTTTGGTGGGAGGAGGTTTGGGGAGGTGGGGTTGTTCGAGAGGTGGAGGAAGTTGGGGAATAGAAGGTTGCGGGTAGGGTTTGGGTTAGGGTGGGGAGGGTACTGGGTTTGGAGAGGTTAAGGTAGAGTGTGCAATTGTGGGGTTGGAGGTGGGGATAATGAGTTTCATGAATTGGGTGACGTGTGTGTGACTGGGGTTGATTTAGGAGGGAATGGTGATGGTGAGGAATGTTTTTTTCGTTTAGGTAAGGGTGGTGTGGAGGTTGAGGGTGAGATGGATGGGCGTTTTGGATGTGATTTTGATTTAGTAGTTATGGTATGGGGACTAGGGATGGTGTGAGGTATTTTTCGAGTGTGAAGTTGTGTAGGTGGGCGGGAGCGAAGTTGATAGCAAGGGTGAAGGGTGGGGTTGGTAGTAGGCTTGTGAGAAGTTGAAGGGGTAGGTTTGGTGATGGGGAGGGGGGAGGGGGAGAGAGAGGAACGGGTGAGGTTTGTGTTTGTTTACGTTGAGTGAAGGGTGGTAGGAGTGTTGGTTGGGAGATGGTGGTAGGTAACTTAGGTGGTATCTATGTAGGCAGAGTTAATGGTGGTTGCAGCTGACTGCCTGTTGTAGGGGAGTTTGTGTGGCGTTCCCCATCGATATCCAAAGGACGGTAGATCCTCACGAAGCGATTGCGGTATGTCCTAGTCTCTCTGTGATAGTCTACGATGATTTGGTAAGGATTGGGGACTTTCAACACCTTGTAAGGGTACAAAGGAGTACAAAGGAAATCAAGCAACAACATATATAGTGACCCTTCCAGGCTGCTTGTCCTCCAAAACACTGAGGATCAAGTGTCCAAACAGTGGTTTAGAGTGGGTAAGGGAACATTGGAAAGGGAACTACTGCCCTGCCACTAACGTGGCAGGACTAGGAAGTTAGTAGGGGACATATGGGTTAGTAACTGAGGGGAGGATAAAAAAAAGTTATTCATTTACAAACGCAGTCAGTCGCGGGTTTGATGCGAGATATTTGTCTAGGCGGAATTTAAATAAATCAACGGTCCTGCAGTCTATAACGTCTCGGGGAAGCCCATTCCACAAGTTGACAACTCGATTGAAAAAGAAATTCTTAGATTCGTGTGAGTTAAAAGATTTACCAATCATTTTTCAACCGTTTCCCCGCGTGTAATTAGATTGGTCGATAGTGAAGTACTTACTACTACAGTTCATATTGTCGATGCCTTTGATGATTTAAAACACTTGAATTAAGTCACATCTTAATCTGCGCTGGGTTAAAGGAAATAGATTTAATTCTCTAAGACGCTCTTCGTATGGTTTGTTCTTTAGGCTAGGTATAATTTTGGTAACTCTACGTTGAACTCGTTCTAGCTTGTTTTTGTCTTTTTGGTAATAAGGGCACCAGCATTGAACGCAGTATTCCAGAAGAGGGCGGACTAAGGAATTGTAAAGGGTTAGGATTACGTCTTTGGATTTATGCTCAAATGATCTGCCTATAAAGCCAATTTTTTGTCTATGTAACGGGGGCCCAGTTTGTTGATGATTGGTAGTTTTGCTACCATGACTGTGTCTCCGATTGCATAGGGGTTTTGAGGAGATGTTGCGTCGCGGTGTATGTCTTAGCACACCTGTGCTGTATGCAAGGTATTCTGGAGATGTAGTGGTTCGATGTTTATATTTGAGGTGGAGGGTTGAGCGAGGTGGTGGAATGGGAGTAGTAGAGGGGCGACGCCATAGAGGCGTTCGTGGGGGGTGATGTCGTCTTCTCGAGGACACGAGTTGATACCCCATTGTATCATTTGAGTTGGGCGGGCCAGTCTGTTGTTTGAAGGGCTATGAGGCGAGTTCGCAGCTGGTTGTTGATGGTCTTATGGCTGCGTTCGCATATTGCGTTGCCTTGAGGCCATTATGGTGAGGAGTGGGCTATTATGATGCTGCATTTTTCAGTGAATGCCTTCCATACTTTAGATGGTGGGAAACTCTCGAAGAATTCGACTTCGAGATTCATTAGTGTAATGCCCTGTACCCGAACAAATCCTGCAACCGCAATACTGTACTACAAGAGTTGACGTCTGGGATAGTGTAAAATAGTCGTTGATGGCGAAGTCTAATAAACCCATCACATGAATCACCACGAGACTATCACCTGGTTCTTTCAAGGAGAACTAAGTTTACTATCCTATTGTACATCCGAGGTAGTACAGTGGGTTAGCGCGTGGGTCTGGTTGACCTACTGAGGTCACTAACCCGGGTTCGAACCCCACGCCAGGCATCTCAAAACCTGAGGAGTTTTTGGGAGTGCTAAATTCCCTTCGCACCCAGCATTTCATTGGTAGCAGCAGTGGGATCATGATATGGTAGCTTGATAGAGCACCCATCACGTGGACCCTAAGAATATTGAGATTGCTGAGGTGATGTAGCTACGATACCTTACGACCTTAAATATGCTAGGGACTAGCCATATTAAAGAAGGATGTAGTGTAATGCCCTGTGTCCCGAAAAGATCCCGCAACCCCAATACTGTACTACCCAAGTTGACATCTGGGATAGTGTGGGTTAGCACACAGGTCTGGTTGACCTACTGAGGTCACTAACCCGGGTTCGAACCCCACGCCAGGCATCTCAAAATCTGGGGAGTTTTCGGGAGGGTTAAAATCCCTCCAGGGTTCGAACCCCGCGCCAGGCATCTCAAAGCCTGGGAATTTTTCGGGAGGGTTAATTTCCCTTCGCACCCAGCATTTCAATATATATACAGTATAGAGTATATACTATATATATATATATATATAGATAGATAGATAGATAGATAGATGGATAGATAGATAGATGGATAGATAGATAATGAGAGACGTGACAGAGCAATGAAGTGTTTGGTCCATAATTACGAACTTGAGTCAAGGTTGTTAACTAACTAAGTTAATCCCCCACCTCTCTCTCTCTCTCTCTCTCGCTCTCGCTCTCTCTCTCTCTCTCTCGTATCTGAAAACCTAAAAACCTCAGATCAATGTGCAGCAGCTGCGAATAAGGCCAATCGAGCATTGGGATATATTAAAAGAAATTTTACTTTTAAAAATGAGAACATTATAGTACCTTTATTTAAAAGCATAGTGAGGCCTCATCTTGAATATGGCGTGCAATTTTGGTCTCCTTATCTGAGCATGGACATTGAGAAACTCGGGTCGTGCAGCGTAGAGCGACAAAGTTGATTCCGTCACTAAGAAATAAATATTATCATGAATGACTAAAAAAAAAAAAAAAAAAAAATCACTTAAAAAAAGAAGATTGCGAAGTCAATTAATCGAGTGTTTCAAGATACTAAAGGGATTTGGCAAAATTTATGTAGAGTCACTTTTCAAAAAGACAATAATTCATTAATTCGGGGAAATAAAATGAAATTAAAAACCAGGTGGGCGAATCTGGATGTCACAAAGCACTTCTTCACCTACAGTGTGGTCATCAAGTGGAACAAATTGCCTGAGAAAGTGGTACAATGTAAGACAATTGACACATTTAAAAGAAGTCTAGACATTCATTTTGAGGAGGTGGGAATAATATACTGTAGGTTAAAACAAAAACAAGAAAAACATAGGTTAGGACTAATCATCAGTAGTTTATAATATTTCGCATCTTCGTGTTTTACTATAAATTTCCCAGTAGAAGTTTGTCTCATTCTGCTGGGGGACTTCTTTCCTCAACTTAATTTCATGCCGACAAACGGTGAGAGGGAGAGGTGGGTGGGGAGAGAGACATCTTCTTTGCTATCCTTGCCTTCCACTTGTAGTAAATTCTATTTTAGCATTAAGTCCGGACTACCTAGTAGGGACCGCAAGGTCTGTGTATCTATGTAACTCTCTCTCTCTCTCTCTCTCTCTCAATGTTTACATATGTCAGGTCTTACAAGTAGCCATTAATATATATATTGTCATCCAATAAACAACTTGTCATGATTAGGGCAGCCGGATTTCGATTAAAAGACAGTCTGTCCCCCCATCAGAGTCGAGTTGGGAAGGAAAACAGATAGAAGTATCAAATTCCTTCTTTTAACTCTCGTGGTGGTGTAGGTGACTGGACCTCCTGCCTATATGGTTCGAATCTTAGCCCTGTCAGCTATATATATATATATATATATATATATTTTGATATTAGTGTAGCCAGGGAGGATATTTTCTTTCAGGCAGGTGAGATTAAAATAATAGGCACAGTTTGCATTATTGAGTTTTTTTATTGATACTCTCAATTTTTCGTATAGTTTTTCTGGTATTTTCAGGAAGTTGGTAAAGGAGGTTTGCAAATGGTTCCGACGTTTCAATGGGCGCAGCCATCATTATCAAGGAGATAATGATGGCTGCGCCCATAGAAACGTCGGAACCATTTGCAAACCTCCTTTACCAACTTCCTGAAAATACCAGAAAAACTATACGAAAAATTGAGAGTATCAATAAAAAACTCAATAATGCAAACTGTGCCTATTATTTTAATCTCACGTGCCTGAAAGAATATATATATATATATATATATATATATATATGCAAGATGAAAGGCCAATCAATAATAACAAGTGCATTAGTTAAGGACCCGGTGGTTCAAATATTCAAAAGGAGGCTAGACATCCATTTTGCAGAGGTCGGAGTATTATATATGTAAACAAATATAAATAAACAAAACACATGCTGGGTTACGTATCAGTAGTATACGATATTTCTCAACTTCGTTCTTTACTGTGAATTTCACAATAGAATTTTTCTCGTTCTGCTGGGGGCCATTTTTCCCCAACTTAAATTCATGTCGACCCAATGTCGGAGGAAGTGGTGGGTGGGGAGAGAGACTTCTGCTTTATAGTCTTTACTTCCCACTGTGTAGCAAATTCCATGTTAGAATTAAGTCTGAACTGCCTAGTAGGAACCGCAAGGTCTGTGCAGTTTGTATTTCTATGTAACTATCTTTCTCTCTCTCTCTCTCTCTCTCTCTCTCTCTCTCAGTAAAGGTCAGTAAAGGTCATTCCAGGCGGTAAAGTCGAACATATCTTGAAAGACATAACTAACTCCGCCATACCAGAGGGCACCTGTGTAGTCGTCAATGTTGGCTCAAATGACTGCTTTGACGGAGGTAAGGCCCCAATCAAGACCATAGAAAAAGATTTCGAGAACCTAATTAAAGTCATGAAAAGGAAGACCACGAAATGTGTGGTAAGCGGCGTCATACCCCGGATTAAAACAAGCTCATACGGACAAAATAGAGCCATAGAAATTAACAACGCAGTCAAGGTCATGTGCGAACAAGAGAAGGTACTGTATGTGGACAATTGGACCACCTTTGTAGGGAACTCGTCCCTGTACAGCGGAGATGGCATTCATTTATCAGAAAAAGGCGTTCAGCACATGAGTGACACCCTAAATCAAGCAACCTACATTGCCCATGAAAACAACGCCAGTCAGGACCGAGAGATAACTATGCTAATAGACTCCTTTGAGTATTGACATCGCTACCCCCGGAAAAGCCCTCCCACAACCCTACCCAATCAAACTCCACCCGCACAGTTAAGAAAAATAAATAACCTCGCCCAACCCTTCCAAGTCCATCACAACCATTTAAACGAAACCGTCAACCCCAATGGCCCACAAGTTGCGAATATTTACCTACCTGAACCACAAAACAAACTAAACAACCCCACCCAACCCCTTCCAAGCCAACCCAACCAACTGAATAAATTTGACAACCCGCCGCGGCTTCAAGTCACAACCCCAAACCCATCCCCACCAATAAGAAAAACAAATCCAGCGCATGCTGAGAGAAATGATATAACAATAATATCCATAAATGCCTGCTCAATAAGACACGAAATAGACGAACTCAAATGTCTGTTATTAAATGAGAAAGTTGACGTTATTTGTATAACGGAAACACATCTGAACCTTAAAAATAAAGATCTACTTCATGAATATCACATAGAGCCATATAAAAAAAATCATAAAGACCGTAACAATGGAAAACAAAGAGGGGGGGTTGCAATGTACGTTGCAACCTACTTAAACCCAGTTGAGGTTACTCTCCCCGAAAGTAATGCAGAAATAGTGTGCGTCAAAATAAATACAAAAAACATGAACTTAAATATCACTACAGCGTACCGACCACCGAGACTAACTGTTGCCGATGATACAATTGTTTATGAAATACTAGAGAAAACCCTTAATTCCGACGAAACAGTTTTACTAGGTGACTATAACCTCCCCCTAATTGACTGGAATACCACGACCGGAAAAAATGCTGAGTCACGCCTAATGACAAGCTTCATCCAGGACAATTTTTTGACTCAACACGTAAAACAGCCGACGCGAGACAGGAATATATTAGACCTCGTAATCACTACCCAAGAATATCTATTATCAAACCTGGATGTAGGTGAACATCTGGCAACGTCCGATCATAAAATCTTAAGAATCAACGTTATAAGCAAATATTCCTCAGTAAAAACAACAGGAATGGTTTCGGACTTCAAAAACGCAAATTATGACGGACTTAAGGAATCGCTATCAAACATACACTCAAACCTCATAAATATAAACGAAGTAAATGAACTATGGGGAAATTTTAAGTCTACAATTACAGAGGCGCATAAACAATTTGTACCCATGAAACCAAAACGTAATACGAAATCAAGTATGCCCCCTTGGTACAGTAGAGACATTGGCAAGGCAATAAGGAAAAGGAATCAACTCCACAAACTTGTAAAAAATAACACAAACACTGAAGTAATTAAAAACTTGTACAAAAATAGTAGAAGGGAAGTGAAAAAAATAATTAGGGCGAACAAACAAAATTACGAAATGACTATTGCCAGAGAAAGTGCCACAAACCCCAAAAAATTCTACAGTTACGTAAATAAAAATAAACAGATCAAAAGCGGAATCGGACCGCTAATAGAAGATGGCCAGACAATAACAGGTGACACAAACACGGCAAATCTGCTCAACACATATTTTGGCTCAGTTTTCACAGAAGAAATTATCGATCATACCCTTGAAAATAACACCTCAACTCATGTGATAGGAGATTTCACCATCAGTGTTAGCGAAGTACAAAGCAAATTGAGTAATTTAAATGTAAATAAGACCCCGGGACCCGACATGCTCCACCCGAAAATAATTAAGAATGTTAAAGACGAAATAGCAAAACCCCTGACACAACTATTTAATTTATCATTACTACAGGGGATTGTACCGAGTGATTGGAAAGATGCGAACATTACGCCGATATACAAGAAGGGTAGCAAGGCCAAAGCGAGTAATTACAGACCAATTAGTCTAACTTCAATTGTAGGAAAAATCATGGAAAAAATCCTTAGAGATAAGATAGTAGATTACCTCGAATCAAACAACCTAATCAAAAATAGTCAACACGGCTTTAGATCAAATAAGTCATGCCTAACAAATTTGATTGAATTTTATAACAAACTATTCACATATAACGACATGAAGAAATCACTAGATATAATCTTCTTGGACTTTCAAAAAGCTTTCGACAAGGTGCCTCACCGAAAACTATTGGCTAAACTGGAGAGGATAGGTATCAAAGGTGAAATTCATTCTTGGATAAAAAATTGGCTTACAGGCAGAAGACAGAGAGTGGTGATAAAGGGAGTGGAATCGGAGTGGGAGCCTGTCACTAGTGGAGTTCCACAGGGTTCAGTCCTTGGACCGGTCCTGTTTCTCATTTACATTAACGATATTGATGTAGGGGTAAACAACACCATTTCCAAATTTGCCGACGATACAAAAATAGGAAATACAGTCCTGAACGAAGATGATAGAAATGCGTTGCAATCTGATTTAAACAAAATATCTGAGTGGTCGAAAAAATGGCAGATGCCCTTCAATGTCGATAAATGTCAGGTGCTGCAGGTTGGTAGCAGAAATATGAAATACAAATACGAAATGAATGGCAAACAAATAAAAACCGCAACAGTAGTAAAAGACCTAGGGGTACTAATATCTGAAAACCTAAAAACTTCCGACCAATGTATAGCAGCTGCAAATAAGGCAAACATAGCATTGGGCTTTATTAAACGAAAATTTACATATAAACATGAAAACGTAATAGTGCCACTGTTCAAAAGTATGGTGAGGCCCCACCTTGAATATGGTGTGCAGTTCTGGTCACCTTATCTGATCAAGGACATTGTAAGACTCGAGTCAGTACAGTGTAGAGCGACGAAGATGATACCCTCATTAAGAAATAAACCATATGAAGAAAGACTTAAACGATTGAACCTGTTCTCATTAAAAAAGAGGAGGTTGAGGGGTCAGCTTATTGAGTGCTTTAAGATACTAAAAGGTTTCGACAAAGTCGATGTAAATGCACTATTCACATTAAACAATACTAATCAAACTCGCGGAAATGGAATGAAATTAAAAACCAAAAAGGCAAACCTAGATGTCACAAAGAGTTTCTTCACCTACAGTGTGGCAACAGAGTGGAATAAACTACCAGCGAGAGTGGTGGAGAGCGACACAATAAACGCTTTCAAGGGTAGGCTTGACCTCTATCTGCAGAGGGCTGGGGTGATATGAAAAAAAAAAAAAAAATGTTAATGTAAGTGTATGTGTGTGCACTGTACAGTATGTGAATATATACTGTATATATATGTATGTATGTATGTGTATGTGTGTATATGTGTGTACCGGTGTATATATGTATATATATGTATATATATGTATATATGCATATATGCATATATAGTTTGTAAGGCCAGACTGCCTAGTAAGGACCTTGAGGTCTGTGTGGTCTGTGTATCTATGTAGCTCTATGTAGCTCTCTGTCCTTGTAATCATAACTGGCCACGGATCGTTCTCTGCCACTAAGGCCGGTGTCACATGAGCACATTAGTGGCGGACATATCGGAGTCACAGTATCCGAGTCATTAATAAACTAAAACAGACTTGACTATCTGACAATAATCCCTTCATTTTGAGTGTACTTTGTATTTTAGAGCTGCTAATCGTGTGCAATCCAATTTCATATTCGATTAACTCATTCAGTACCGGTAATGTATAATGCAGTATATATATACAGTACAGAGAGAGAGAGAGAGAGAGAGAGAGAGAGAGAGAGAGAGAGAGAGAGAGAGAGAGAGAGAGAGAGAGAGAGAGAGCAGAAACTTTCTACATGACTATCAAGCTTGCCTGTACGCGGCCACGGATCGTTTTGTGCCACTTAACCCAATATGGACCGAGCCAGGCCATTTGCAGCTTCCCTGTTTCGTTCCATCAGTTTGGAGGTTTCAAGACGTTTTGCTCCATTAATTTAGTGTTAATAAGACGTTTCACCTCATCCAGATGTCAATTTTTCTAAGAGAGCGATAGCAAGCCTGTAACATGAAATGTATCGACCTTCGGCCAGGATATTTTTTGTTACTGAATAGTGTACACATTTAGCTTGAAGAGGGTCTGGGTGGGCATTTTTCAGTTTGAATGAAGTCTTGGAAGGCGCGTTATGGTTATTTTAGGGGGCATATTAAAAAATATTCCTCTAAACTGAGTATAGCAAGCGAAATATTCAATAATACTTACAAAAAAAATCCCAACGACCTACAAGACATCAGATGAGGTAGAGTTAATCAGTTGAAGGCACCAGAAGGTACCAGCATCAATAACAGGCACCGATCGTTCTGGGCCCCTTATCTCTGGTATCTAAGTAATGGGGGTGACCTGCTGTTTTTTTTCTTCTCCTTTTCTCTCTTTCTCTGGCTTATATCCATTCGGTCCCATTCAGCCTACTGTTTCAAGACGTTCATCCTCATCCAGGTGTCGATTGCTTCCTGGTGAGCGATAGCAAGCCAGCATTGTATCGAGAAATCCGGCTCTGCCGAAGACATTTTTCTAATGACAAAATTACAAATTTAGCCTGCTGTCAAAATGTTTTAAAAAATCGGCACCTGGATGGGGATAAACGCCATAAAACAGTAGGCTGAATGGGGCCGACTGGATACAACCAGTCAAAACAAAACGAGGTTGGTCACCTTAAGGTGATGTCACACGACCGTCAATTTTCGATAAGCAAGTTTTTTCCCATGCTTTTTTTTTTTTTTAAGAACATAACATAAGAACATAAGAAAATGGGAGTCTGCAGAAAGCCGATTGGCCTAAGCAAGGCAGATCCCTGTCCCACACAACCCCAAATCAATTACAAAGCCCAATTATAGGCTCAACACTCTAATACCCTGAGGATCATCCTACCAAAACGGTTAGAGATTAACGCAGGATTATGGGGGTCTGCAGAGCGCTGATTGGCCCAACCCGGCTGATCCCCCTTCACACCCAACCCTTCTCGTCCATATGCTTATCCAATTTTATCTTAAAGCTCCCTACAGTTTTAGATCCCACTATAGCACTTGGTAGTCCATTCCACCCATCTACAACTCTGTTACCAAACCAATATTTGCCTATATCTTTTCTGAAACGAAATTTATCTAATTTGAAACCATTGGTACGAGTTCTTTCGCTATCACTGAGCTTTAGTACATTTGTCATGTCCCCTTTGTTAATCCCACTAACCCACTTGAACACCTCTATCATATCCCCTCTAACTCTGCGTCTCTCTAACGAATGTAAACCTAATTTCTTCAACCTTTCTTCATACGGAAGATTTCTAATATTATGGATCATTTTTGTCATTCTACGCTGTACTCTCTCCAATGAATCTATGTCCATTCTGTAATAAGGACACCAAAATTGGACAGCATAATCCATATGGGGTCTCACTAATGACAAGTAAAGTTTTAAGATAACATCAGCAGTTCTGTTACTCACACTCCTAGAGATGAACCCGAGAATCCTGTTTGCCTTATTACGAACGCCTATACACTGTTTTCTAGGCTTCAAATCATTGCTAACAAACACACCTAGATCTTTCTCGCAGTCTGAATTTTCTAATTCTAAATTAGCTAGTTTATATTTAACATTTGTTTGCATCTTCCCTATCTTTAATACCTTGCATTTGTCAATGTTAAACTTCATCTGCCAATTTACTGACCATTCATGTAAGGTATCTAGATCCCTTTGGAGGCACTCTATATCGCTATCTGAATCAATTGATCTCCCCATTTTAGTATCGTGTGCGAATTTACTTATCCTACTAGTTATACCTAAATCTAGGTCATTTATGTATATAAGAAACAACAGGGGACCTAATACCGATCCCTGGGGGACACCACTTTTGACTGCTCCCCACTCTGACTTGGTACCATTTATGCTGACTCTCTGTTTCCTACCAATTAGCCATGACCTAATCCATCCCAACAACGCCCCACCTATTCCATGTGCCTCAACCTTTCTCATCAATCTCTCATGAGGGACTCTGTCGAAAGCTTTACTGAAATCTAAATATATAATATCGTATGCCTTGTCATTATCTACTGCTTCATATACCTCTGAGAAAAAACTAAGCAAATTAGTAAGGCAAGAACGTCCCTGTGTGAATCCATGCTGAGAAGAATTGATTAAGTTAAATGTTTCTAAGTGGTTTCTCATTTTCCTAGCAATAATTGACTCTAGTAGCTTTCCTATGATTGAAGTGAGACTAATGGGACGGTAATTGGATGCTATTGATTTATCACCTTTTTTGAAAATCGGAACTACATTTGCAAGCTTCCAAGCTTCTGGAACTATACCTGTTTCTAATGAATTGTTAAAAAGAAATGTTAATGGGTAACTTAACTCATCTCTGCATTCTTTTAATACTCTGGCATATACCTCATCGGAACCAGGCGATTTCTGAGGTTTCAGTCTGTCAATTTCCTTAAGCACATCATTTCTACTTATAGTAACCGTACTTAACCTATTTTCTATACTATCTCTATACACCTTACGGACTTCTGGAATCTGTGCCAAATTTTCATTAGTGAAAACGGATAGAAACTGACTATTTAATGTACTGCACATTTCTAAATCACTTTCTGTCATTTCTCCTATCGAAGTTTTAAGGGGGCCTATTTTATCTCTAACTTTAGATTTATATAGCTGGTAAAAAGCCTTAGGGTTATTTTTGAGTCATTGGCTATCCTGATTTCATAATTTCTTTTGTCTGTCCTTATACATTTTTTAACCTCTCTTGATAGATTCTGATAGTAAGCAAGTAGGTGAATTTCGCCTTTCTTTATTTTTCGATATATTCCTCTCTTTTTTCCTAGAAGGTCTAATAGTCTATTATTCATCCATTTGGGTTGGTTCTGTGTTGATCTAAATTTTCTTTTGGGGATATATTTATTTTGCGCATTGTGGAGTGAAGAAATAAAATTATTATATGTAGCTGTCAAATTATCCTGAGTTAAGACAGGTATCTGAGAGAGAGTATGTTCATTAGCGCACCTGGGTCCACTTAATAGTTTAACCATAGGATCGACTCTTAAGGCTCGTCTTAATCCACCATAATTGGCTTTTCTGAAATCTGGGATAAGTGTCGTATTCTCTTTAGCCTTTCCTGTCCATTGTATGTTAAAATAAATTGATTTATGATCACTATTTCCTAGTTGGTCTCCTATCTCTACATTATTTATCATTTGTTCATTATTACTGAGAACTAAATCGAGGATATTATTACCTCTAGTAGGCGAGTCTATGAATTGAAATAAAAAACTATCCTGTACCGCCTCAATAAACTCTTTTGAATCTGAGTCGCCGAGCTGCCAATCAATATTCGGAAAATTAAAATCCCCTATAATACACACATTGCTAAACCTTGATGCTATTTTCACTTCCTGCCATAAAACTGTACCTTCGTTTCTACTCATATTTGGTGGTCTATAAATAACTCCAATAATTATGGTCTCACTACCTTCGCTAACCTCAACCCAAACACTTTCGTTATCAATATTTAGTCTAATACCTGATTTAATACAGCTTTTTAAAGAACTCCTGACAAACACTGCTATTCCGCCGCCCCTCCTACTTGTTCGGTCGCGTTTAAACAAACTATATCCTGGTATATGGAATTCTGCTAAAAAAAATCTTGATTCTGTATTAATCCATGTTTCAGTCAGTGCTATAATGTCTATATTTTCGTTGCTAACAAGTGCTCTAAGTTCATCCATTTTGTTACATAAACTCCTACAGTTTGTATAATATAATCGCAATGAATTTATTTTACTGGTATCGGATTTACCTTTATTTCTAACTGAATTCCCATCTTCTGTTACACCTTTAATATTTCTACTAGCAGTACAATTAAAATCCTGTGAATGATATTTTCTATTCCTATCTGATGTACCAGTACGGCAATTTACCCTATCTAGACAATTATTCTTACTCATATTCTCAGGCTTTATTTTCAGCGAAACCCCGCGACAATCCTATCTATTGACCTAGCTAAATTTGCCACCCCTAGCCGAGAAAGATGAACCCCGTCCTGTGCGTACAACTGATTTTTACCATAGAAACGGGTCCAGTTATCAAGGAATGGTATTGCATTTGCATTACAGTATTTTTCCAGCCGACAATTGATACCAATTGCCCTAGATGACCATTCCTTGCTGACCCCTCTCCGTGGCAAGATACTGTGTACTACAGGTATGCCTCCCTTCCTCCTAACTTTATCTAACACCTCCCTGTACTGCCGAAGCAGTACTTCCGTCCTAACTTTACCAACATCATTGCTCCCTGTACTGAGACAGATAATGGGGCTATCTCCAATATCTTTCATGATGTAATCAATGTCCTCTAACACCTTCCCAACCCCGGCACCAGGCAGACAGACAAGCTTCCTAATATCAGTACAGGTGGACCTAGCTAAGTGTCTGACCATGGAGTCCCCAACAATTGAGAAGGACTTGCCTCTCCTTGTCGATGACTTGGTAGCAGCTGCGGCAGCGGCAGGAACTCCTGGGGCAGCAGTTGAAGGTACTCCTGGGGGGGCAGCAGTCACACCTGTTGGAGGCAACTCACTTACCTTTCTCCTGGTTTCCTCGCCGAAGGAAGCACTCGCAGCCTCACTATCACATTCGTCATCCAAGGTGATGAACTTGTTGCTGAGGGCAACTGGCCGCCGTAGAAATTTGCAGGTTGTTGCACTTGTTGGAACAACTGTCCAGGGAGCATCACGATCCCTAACAGCAGTTGCACTATCCTCACTTTTCTTCTCAGCCAAAGTCAGCTTTAAGGCCAAATTCTCGTCTTTGAGAGACTGCACCTCTCTCTCCACATTCTCCATCCTTTCTTGCAAAGCAAGACAAAGCTGGAGAATATGAGAGGAGGTAGCAATCTCGTCAACACCAGCCATTTTATGAAAGCGTTAATACTATCACCACACTATGGGCAAAGATATTCACTGGGAGTCACTAGGGACAGGTCCTCACTCAGCAAAGGTCAGGCAGGTACTGAATTCCGGCTTTGGAATCAACAACTAGACTGAATGTATATGATTATAAGATATTAACATATTATATAGCTTTTCCTAAGAAGATACCAGACAATAATTGCCTGAAAATATTACCGGAAAAATCTCTGAGTTTTATTTGGCGCCGTGTTCAGCTGAATAGTAAGTTCGAATAGTCGCTCGTTAAAGTCCACTACTTAATAATGTTCGAGCAATTTAATTTTAGTTTGTTCCTTAGGCTAACAAATAACGACTTACGACACCTTTGTCAAACTATAAAGTGCCCACCCAAACACCTTTCAAGCTAAATGTTTACATTTTTTCGTTAGAAATATGTCAAGGCCGAAGGCTGATTTCTTGTAAGACACAGGCTCGCTATCGCTCGCCCAGAAAACAATCAACAGCTGAATGGGGTAAAGCGTCTTATTGTCGCCAAACTAATAGAGGGAAAGTACTTAAAATCTCCAAACTAATAGAGAAAATCAGGGGAATTCCATAAAGTGCCCCCTCGGACCAAATAGGGTTAACCCTTCCAGTACCGGTACCGTCCAGTTAACTTTATTCTGGCTACTATTAGACGATTGTATTCACTTTAAATAAGGGCCTCCAGCAATTTTATTTTTTATTTTTTTGTTCTATGTGAGTGAGGGAGACAAAAGGCAGAACTACCTGTAGCGAGTACCTCCCCCATAGTTGAAAGAGTGACAGGGCCAAAATCAAGGGACGTTCGAGCCAAAATGCCTGGACACACGGAGTTTGAAGCAATTTAAGTCATAGGAGGAGGGAAAGACTGATTCTGGGAGAGAGTTCTAGAGCTCAGCTCTTGAATAGAAGAAAGACTGAGAGTATCGTTTTACTCTTGGGTTGGAGAGTTGCACAGAGTAGGGGTGGGATTGTGTTGTAAGACGAGTACCACGTACCCTACGTAGAGGAGGCGGTATACACTGGGAGAGCTATGAGGAGCACTGATTATTGTAGTACCGATAGAATAGCGAGAGATGCAATATTGCGGCGAAGAAAGAGAGATTGCAGAGAGTTGGTGAGTGGACGGGAGTTAATTATATGAAAGGCCTTCCTTTCTACTTTGTCTAGGAATGCTGTGTGAGAGGATCCTCCCCACACATGTGAACAATACTCAATGCAGGAAAATAACAGGATTATACCTATCTAACTTCATACTTTCTACTACTACAGATTCTTTTTAAAGGTGGTGGTGCATGGGTTGAGGTAAACATGGAACAATAATCGCCAACCTGCACATAATTATCTTGCAAAATGTAAAGGCACCGAAATAATAATTAACAATGGTATAAAGGATGTGGGAATTAAGACACAAATGCAGAGCAGGGACTCAGTTTCAACGTTTCGCCATGTAGGCTTCTTCAGGAATAACATACAGTACAGTACAGTCAACAAAATATATGTCTTACCATAAGGAAACAACACTACAAAAACAACAGCATGAAATGTTCAAATAGTTTAGTCTGGTTCTCGACTCGTTAATAAATATGCAAGTGGTTTGCCTAGTGAAAAGGAACCTTTATTTAAGTTCATGGTATCATTCATTACGATATGAGCTGACTCAAAGCATCTACGTTTAACAGTATTTGTTTCACATTTCATCAATCTAGCTTCATTATATTTCATTCTGTGTCCGTTATCTAGTCTATGAATGACCATGCCGTTGCTTAACCTAAATTTCTTCATATCGGTTTCATGTTCTTTTATTCTTTTCTGTAGGCCTCGGTACGTTTCGCCTATTTATACTTCATTACATGTGGTGCATGGTATTTTGTATACACCTGCTTCGCTGTTGTCATTTCTGCGTTTATTTACTTTTATCACAATACTACCAATGGTGACATTTCCTGTTCTAATTGTTTCGACTCCTGCTTCCTTCACAACATGTGTTACATTATCCGCTACATTTGACTTGGGCAGAATTATTAGTTTTTAAGAAGCCTTACTGGCGAAACGTTGAATATACTGGGTCCCTGCTCTGCATTTGTGTCTTAATTCCCACATCTGTTGCAGCCATTGCTGTTTCTTCACCACGGTATAAAGGATGTTGTGGATCATCTACACCGGACCTGTGACGTCATAGGAGTGTAAGTCCACCATCCAGTCCAGGATGAGAATACTCCTATGACGTCACTATGACGTCACAGGTCCGGTGTAGACGATCCACAAAATCCTTTATACCATTGTAAATAATTATTTCGGTGCAATTTCAATTTGCAAGATAATTATGTGCAGGTTGGCGATTATTCTGCCATGTTTACCTCGGCCCATGAACCACCACCTTTAAGCTACACGAAATCGTCCAAAAATAGCTGGAATTATATTTAAAAAGACTCTGTCGGTACAGAAGGGGTTAATCAGTTCTAGGCTTCACCACAAGGTCACCTTTATACTTGTGATTACGCCTAAAACTAGACGATTGTATGCAGTTTAGGACGGACTTGTGATATTCAGAGGATTTATTGAGATCGTATTTACCCTTTCGAGTCCTAGAGGTGGATCATAAGCTAAAGAATAGTGTCTAATGGTAACCAGAATATGCTGAGAATTAGCCACTTACGAGTTTTGGTCTATACAGAAGTTGGAGCTTTAGCCATTAATATTTAGCAGACTTATCAGCTACAAAACGGTCATAATGTGTGTATGTATAAACTCAGGCCCAATCCCCACCTTTCCTTTTTTTTTTTGGGGGGGGGGGGAGCGACTCAAGACAGAGCCCGAATAAGGACAACATAACATAAAACAATTCACACACATCTAGGTCATAATTCACACACATCTAGGTCATAATGCATTTATAAATACATAAAACCAAATTAATCATACTTTTATCCATCAGAAACCCACATTATTATTGCATTTCTCTTTAATATCGATGTTCACCGGCTCCAACTTCCTTATAGCCTGAAACTCGTAAGTGTCCAATTACGTCATCGTGCTAAAAGGGTTAATGGCCGCGACTGTACGGTGGCGCTAATAAGTCATGTCCCAGCTGTCACTACATTTTCCTCGCTCTGTGCTGTATTTATGTCCGTCAGATGTTGAATAGGGTGGATAAGTGTAGGATCATGTTTCTATATCTCGCTCGAAACTAATAAATATTTGTTTAGATATTACTGATACCAATTATTGATCAAAACATACTTGGTACCGAGACATCAATTATTAGGCCGACTGTACAGTCGCGCTAATAAGTGATGTCTCGACACCAAGAATGTTTTGCTCAATAATTGGTATCAACAATATCTAAACCTAATTTCTTCATATCGAGTGAAATATAAAAACTTGTTCGTTCACTTACCCCCCCTATTTAACATCTGACAGACATTAATACAGCACAGAGCAAGCCAAACGTAATGCCAGCTGGGACATGACTTATTAGCGCAACTGTAGATGACCGACTTATCTCTGTTATCTATAGTTCTATGGTGCCGGATTATTACCCTATAGTTTCCTTAACCCTTCGAGTACCAGCGACGTGTGCTATATTGTATTTTAGACGATATTATGCAGCTTGGGAAGGATCTATGATAGTTAAAAGGGTTGGTTGAGATAATGTGAAACCTTCTCATTGCTACAGGTCCTTCCCAAGCTGAATAAAATCGCATAATAGTCGCCAGAATATGATGAAAAAGACGTCCCTGGTACTAAATGGGTTAATTAATAGTGAGGATATTATTTGCTTTTTCAAAATTCGAGCAATGTATTTCCGTTTGTCCCCTAGGCTAACAAACACGCCTGCCCATACTCCCTACAAAGTATAAAAATGCCCACCCAAATCCTATATGAAATAAATGTGTACATGTTTCGATAGAATAATGTCTCGCCCAAAAAGGGGCAATTTTCGCCCTTCTACCGCACAAAACGGAGCTAGCGCCCTTCTCCGACACAAATATCGCCATTTGACGAAGCTAGCCCATGATATCTCAAGTATATGACATCGAAATAAATATTTTGCTACAAAATTGAGTGTTTTGATTGTGAGAAAGGCTGCGGATAGACATAAACTAGGTGAATTAATGCTAAAATAGCTACACCACTTGCAGCCAAATAACCACTGTAATTCCTACGCCACGGTGATTGGTATGAATCGAAAACATTGTAAATCCTCCGAAAAGTTCAAAACATTTCCTCATATATGCTCCAAATATATAAGGTAATAACGCAAACGTGTAGATTGAGTCGTATTGCACTATCATTGTCGATATAAATCCATAATACTCTAAATTATAGATGAAACAGCACAATATAGCGATTGTTTAGTGCCGCGGTAACGTCAGGCTGTATATATTGCGAAAACAACTTCTTCTTAGCTACTTATATAAGCTTCAAACGCAAAACATATCAACATTAGCGTATATATTGGGTCCTATTACACTACATTTGTCAATATCAATCCATATTATTCAACAGTTTAGGTGAAACACCACAATATAACGCCGGCGCTACTGGCTGAAAACGGAGATTGGAGATCGGAGAAGGGCGAGAATTTGGCCCATTGTGATACCCGCTTGAAGCCGACTTCTAAAGTACAGGCTCGCTATCGCTCGCCCAGCAAAAAATCAAGAACTGAATTGGGTGAAGCATCTTATCATAGCCAAACTAATGAGGAGAACAGTCTTAACATGTTCAAACTAATGGGGCGAAGCAGTTGTAGGTTTCATAATGTACCAGACTTACTGACCGCGACTTTACAAGGCCACCGATCGTTCTGCGCCCCGTCTAATATAACCCTTTCAAGATCCGATGTCGCAGTTTTTTTCTGTTTATCTGGCTATTATTAGACGATTCTATTCAGATTAGGAAGGGTATATGGAAGGCAGAGGGTTAGTTGAGATGTGTTTACTTTTAAATTGTTACAGAGCCTTCGTAAACTGTTTACAATCTTCTAATGATGGCCATACAAATTGTTACAGATCCTTCGTAAACTGTATACAATCTTCTAATGATGGCCATACAAATTGTTAAAATGCGTCCCAATCGTCATAGGGTTATCTTTTTAATTATCTGGGTAAGTTAATAGTCAGTTGGTATCGTCGCTCACATAAACTATAACGGATATAAGACTCAGATATCCGTAGCCGATAAAGTTTCTCTTGTGACGCCGGATTCACTTTTGTGGTGTATCCTGCCACATATAACTATATAGATCTATCTATGTATCTATCTTTTTAATCAGGGACATTCCCCATTTTTTTGTTTTTTTTATTTATTTATCTGGGGGTGGCAGACTCAAGCCAGAGCCCGAACGGGGAAAACATAACACAAAAGAAAAATCATTAACACACAAACAAACAAAACACAAATTCACACACATCTAGGTTACCCAGGAGAAGACCCAGAGACCAGGGATCACCAAGGTCACTCTAGCACTACCCCGGCCCTAATGATAGACTGTGTTCGAAGCCTGGGCAGGATACCTCTCTCCCAACTATATAGATAACAGAGAGATAAAGGGCCCATAACGATTGGTGGTCATGTACAGTCGCTGCCATTAATTATAATACATTTTCAAGCCTTGTACTGATTAACCCCTTCAGTAACGTTGACGTCCTTTTCATTATATTCTGGCAACTATTAGACTATTTCATTCAGCTTACGAAGGAATTTAGCAATTATCAGACCAACTATATAATTTATTCCTTTTATATCAACCGATCGATCGTTCTTATGCTGTATAAAGCCGTCTAAATATAGGTAAAATAACACTAAACAGACATCACCGATTTTGAAAGGGTTAATGCTGATACATTCACAAGCCTCGAACTTATATATAAATATATATATATATATATGTATATACTGTATATATATATTATATATATATATATATATATATATATATATATATATATATATATACTGTATATATATATATATGTATATATATGAGTATATTGTATTGAGTATTGTTCACATGTGTGGCGAGCATCCTCTCACACCTGTTACGCTGGCCAGCTTGCCAGAATGTACTCGTACTCGCTAACGCTCGCCAGGGCAGTGAAATGGGCTATAATAATCGTAGAACGATGTTCTTTCTTTCTTAGTGTTCATGTTGTCACAGACAGATCAGTGGTGGTCTTTATTCTTGTCTGTGACACTTGGAAGTATTTTATATCATTGATAGATTATAAGATATGTAGAGTGAATTGCAAGGAGAGAGAGCGAGAAGGAACAGCGAGGTGGTAGTATGTGCGTGTGTATGTACGTGTGCATCCCTCGCTTGGGCTCTGCCACCCGCTCGTGATTGGCCGGCGGGCCTGACGCGTCATATGACGCCTGCTCTTCATGACGTAGTCGTCTGTGATTGGAGGCCGCTGTCCTAGTAAGGTGGTGCGGGCATCCTTCCCGCGTGCCTCTTCAGAGCTTGGTATGTTGTGCTTGGTCCTAGACGTCCCTTGCAATCTGTCCCCAATCTAACCCTCTTTACTACTGTTTCTCTCTCTGAACTTCTTCTTTTCCATACTTCTTGTCTTTATTCAATTACTTATCCCTTCTGGTTCAGCATACGACTTCCATAGTCGGCCAGTCGTATTACCAGCACCAGTTCTCACATATATGTTTTGCACTAGCTTTAGGGATTATTAGAGTCATAGTCACATGGTATCATAGTATTTGGGTGCTTCTAATTATTGAGTTGTTCTTTCCTACTATTTAATGCTAGACAGTGGAGGGTATCCTTGGTCGTTGTCTGAGTTATGTATGTGGCATGTCAGAGCCTGTACGACTTCGACGGAGCTAGGTAACCTGTAACCCTTGTGCATATTTTTCCTTTGCGAGTGTAGCAGCATACAAGCGAAGGGCTTTTGCCTACTCTTGATCGTATGCTTGCTACCTCATTTTGTTGACCTTTGTGGAGCGCCAGGGTAAGACCAGATACTTGAGATCTGGACTTACCAAGAGAGCCTCCTAGTCACTTAACGTAACATAAGGGAAATCTGTTCAAGGGGAGACAGTAGGCTACGAGCATGCTTGCGCTCTACCTAGGTTCCTTGTACCTTTTATGCCACTGCTAGACTTTATTAGTGAGAAAGACAGCCTTGTGTTTATTAACTTTAATTGTGTATGCTTTATGAATTATTCACGCCTTATTTTAGCCTAGGTTGATGCATAGTGCACAACCCAGTTTGGCTGTTACGTTGGCTAAGGAAGTACTGTTTTGAGTGGCTGTTATTAGTGCTGTCACAGAGTTGTTGCACTCCCTTGTTTTATATATATGTATCCTACTTGTTGGTGTATTTAAGATTCACGCTTTGGTGTCCTGCCCCTGCATTATTTATGTTCTATATTCGACGAGCATCTTAGATCATCAGACGTTTTCAGAAGATTCCATATCTGTTTGCTGTAGGACTAGACTTCTAGTGTTTTCATAGAGCATTGAAGAGTTTAGTGTTGAGTTCAGACTCACACTAAAGTTAACGTAAGCATATACTCCTTTATTTAATCTTGTTATAGTTTAATTAAGCATTGTTATTACTTGAGAGCATTTTTATTAACGTAAAGTACTCCTGTTGTGAGTAGGCTTTGCCGTCACCGGAAAACCTTTGTAGAAGTGCACTAAACCCAGTTAATTGATACCTGTTATCCAGTAGATTAACTCTGGAGGGTTTAAGTGTTTTGTTCACCGGCTTAATAGTTTGAGGGTTTGGAATTAGCGTACCGTTGTTGCAGATATAGCCTATCTTCTAGTCCAATATTAAGTGCCCTTGTTTATTTTGTAGTGCCGGTCGTAACAAATGGCGACCTTAGTCCAGTATATAGTGAACTGAATATTGCAGTTTTTTTTGGAGAAATCTTATTGCCATTTTGGGTTAAATTTATTTCTCGCAGTGTTGGCAGTGGACATTGTTTTGAGGATATATGGAACTTGTTGGAGTTTATTGGTGTCCTAGTATTGCACTTAAAAACATCTTCGAATATTTTTGGTGAATAAAACTACACGAGAGTTTGGCTACTTTTGTCTGGACTTGAGATTTTTTGTTGTTGACTACATCATGTCACTGGACGGGTCTGAGCATAGTGAGGGCACAGTGCGAGAGACAGGGGAGGAGGTGGAGAAGGTGGAGTTGTTTAACGGCGTTCGGGTGGTGAACAATGAGGAGGATGCTCGGATTTTTTTGGAGGAGCCTGTGTCGGCGGACCGGGTGTCGGGGCTGGACTGGTACGGACTGCAGTGTGTAGCCACGGTCTTAGGGTTTTCCGGTACTAGTGGTTTGTCGAGAAGTGAGCTGGTTACCTGTGTGCTGTGTGGGGTGCATGGGGGTTCGGGTGGAGCGGGAGCTGGGGCACCTTCGTCCCAGCCCCCATTCCACTCAACTCCTATCATGGCGGCCCCCCCGGTCTCCGGAGCCGGGTACGTTCCCGCGGTCCGATGTCCGCTGGCGGTTGGGTATGCCTCTAGGTGACTCACGGGGTGGGTCCCCAATAGTAGCACCCCCTCTTCAAAGTTTGTCTCCCGAGATGTTGCTTCAGCTCGAGCTCGCCAAACTTAAGCAGCAGGAGCGACAGGCTGAGCTTGATCTCGAGCAGCGGAAGCATGAGGCTGAGCTCGGGCAGCGAAAGCATGAGGCTGAGCTCAGGCAGCAGCAGCGAGAGGCTGAGCTCAAGTTTGAGTCTGCAAGGTATTGTGCCGATATTGACCTAGAGAAAACTTGTGTAGAGGTGACGAGGAACCGGGTCGTCCAGGGGTTCGACCCCATGACCACTCCCTGTCGCATCTACTAAAGTTGGTTCCAGTGTTTGATGAGTTGGGAGTTACAGAATTCTTTCTCCGTTTTGAGAAAAAGTGCCGGGAGCACCAATGGCCCGAGGAGAAGTGGGCAGCCCTTGTCTCTTCACGATTGACGGGGAAAGCACTCAAGGCGTACGATGCTTTACCCCTAGAGTCTTGTGTTGAAAATGAGGAGTTGAAAGAGGCTGTCCTGAGGGCGTATGAGCTACAGCCAGAGACCTATAGGCTAAAGTTTAGGGCTGTTCCTAAGAGAAAGGAGAGTACTTTCCAGGAACACGCTAGAGAGCTGTCAGATGCATTTGAGAATTGTTTAAGGTCGGAGAAGGCAACTACTTTTGATGCAGTGAAGCAACTAGTGTTGTTAGAACAATTTTTCAAATGTACTGGCAGTGACTTAATTCTTAACCTGAAAGAAAAACAACCAAAAACTCTGCAAGAGGCGGCCGAGCTGGCTGACCTCAGGTTGTCATTGATTCGTGGGTGCGGGTCTGCACAGAGTGCTGAGGCAGGTAACAAGGGGCGTACCACTCTACCCCCCCGAATTAATGACACAACTAATTACCCATTTAAGAATACTGTTGCCAATTTTGATCCCAAGTCGAAATCCTTCCCATTAAAGAAAGGCCAGGGCCCTTACCCACCTCAGGGGAAGTCCAAGAGCGAAGTGGAGTGTTTCAAGTGTCATAAGAAGAAGCATATTGCGCGCTCATGTCCGAGCACACCGCCTAGAGCAGTGGTGTCACTAGTGAGCAACATCGGTGTGTCTTTGGGGTCTTCCGCGTTTGCCCGGGGTAAACAGTCGGTTGCGAGGTCACAGCCAGTGCAGAAGCAGCAGGAGGGCTCGTCACCCGTCCGAGATGTTTTTTGTGGTCATAGGGGGCACGGCACTGTGAGGTGGGCTGGTGTGGAGCATAGGCTTGAGTTACTGCGTGATACGGGCGCTTCCCAGACACTTTTTAAGAACTTCACTGGCAAGCCTATTAACGCAGCTCGGGTTGTGGTGGTTCAAGGCATCAATGCTACGCGGTCTTACCCGCTGGTCAGAGTGGAGCTTGAGGTGGATGGTGTGACACAGGATTTGGATGTGGGTGTTGTGGAGAAATTGCCAGTTGAGGGGGTCGACCTCCTTCTCGGTAACAACTTTGCGGTGCCTATTTCCGAGGTTCCATCCTTAGTCGTTGCCGAGAGGGCGGCCGACACAAGTAGGGAGGGGAAAGAGTGGATCGAGAGGTTCCAGATGCCGCAGATGGCGTGTGCTGTCACCAGGTCTCAGTCTGCTCAGGTGTCATAGCCTAGTACCCAGGCTTCAGACCAGCGGAGGAAGGGTCGGAAGGAGAAAGTCAAGGCTGGTGGTCGGGTTGAGAGTTTGGACCCAGCGACACTCCTTGGTGACTCGGTACTTGCACCCATTTTGAGGTCCGGAGTGGCCCCAGAACCTGTCTCCCCTAGTGACATGGTAGGGCGTGTTAGCACTCCGCGACAGAAACGTTCCCAGGTGAAGCAGGCAAGGCTTGAGCAGCACAGTATCGGGGGTGGCCATAAGTTGCTCCAGGAGCATTTGGACAGGTTGGCACCCTCTGATATATGTCGGTTGCAAATAGAAGATCCTGGGCTTGAGAGTTGTGGGAACGGGGCTATAGAACTCGATGAGGACGGTGATGCAAAGCCGGGAGATTTTTGTCATGTTGGGGGAATTCTGTATCGCCGTTTTTTGGATCCCAGACGTAGTTGGGATGGTGGGGCAAGAGTGGTTGACCAGTTGGTGTTACCTGAAAAGTGCCGTGATAGCCTGTTGCGGTTGGCGCACGATGTTCCGTTGGCAGGTCACTTGGGTGTGAGTAAAACGTTGGCCTCGTTATCTAGGTTGTTCTGGTGGCCAGGTATTAAAGCCCCAGTTTCGGCCTGGGTGGCAATGTGTGGTACCTGCCAGAGGGTGGGAAAGCCGAACCAGAGCATACCTAAGGCTCCGTTGCACCCAGTGCCTGCTATCGGTCCTCCCTTCAGCAAGGTTGTCATCAACATGGTAGGCCCTCTGCCTCCCACTAGTGCAGGTAACAGATTTTTGCTAACCCTCATGGACGTCTCCACTTGCTACCCTGATGCATACCCTATGAGAAATGGCAAGTCTAAAACTGTTGTGCGAAACTTGCTGTTGTATTGCTCGAGATACGGGTACCCGCAGGAAATTCAGTCGGACCAAGGGCCAAATTTCACGTCCACTCTCTTTAAACAGACCATGCAGCAACATGGGATCAATACGGTTGTCTCTTCAGCTTATCACCCAGAGAGTCAAGGGGTGTTGGAAAGATGGCATTCTACTTTGAAAAGCATGTTGCGGTGCTACTGTTTGGAGAATGGCAAGGATTGGGACCTGGGGCTACCGTACGTTTTGTTTGTGGCACGAGAGGTACCTGGGGAGAGCCTTGGGTTCAGCCCCAACGATTTAGTTTTCGGGCATCAGGTTAGAGGTCCTCTGAGCATGGTGAGAGAGATCTGGGAAGGGACTGTGCCGCCATGTTCTCTAATTAAGTATGTCCTCGAGAGTAGAGACAGGATGCTGTAAAGCCTGGAGTTGGCAGGGAGAAAATTGGTGGGTACTCAGGCCTTGATGAAGGATCGGTATGACAAAAAAGCAAAGCTCCGGGAGTTTGTGGTAGGACAGGAGGTTTTGGTCTTATTGCCCTTAGCAGGCCATCCCCTGTCTGCCAAGTATGTCTGTCCTTACAAGGTCGTGAGGAAGTTATCTGACCTAGATTACCTTGTGGCTACTCCGGATAGGCGGAAGAAAAATCAGCTCTGTCATGTGAACCTGTTAAAAGAGGTCGTGAGGCGCCCACCTGAGCAGCCTACTGTCCCTGTGTTGGTCTGCAGCAGCCAAGGTGTAGAAGGAGAGGGGGCAGTGAGGCACAGGTGGAGGAAAGTTGGGATTGTCATGTCTCGGCGGATCTGTGGGCGGGGAACACGAGTCAGGTGGCTGTGGAAGCGCTTGAGCACCTGCCTGAGCAACAGCGTGCAACGATCCAGCACCTGTTCAGTTTATATCCCACTGTTTTTGCCGAGCACCCAGGCCTCACAACTCATGCGGTGCACGATGTAGACATTGGAGACCACCCCCCCTTTAAATCAGTGCCCTATCGTGTACCTCCCATTAAACTTCCGGCTCTCCGAGCGGAATTAGGCTACATGTTGGAGAGGGGGCTGATAGAAAAAGGGGCGGTTAGGTGGACATCTCCCGTCACTCTGCAGCCTAAATCAGACGGCAAGGTCAGGTTTTGCATTGACTTCAGGCGGTTGAACGGCTTAACCCCCACCAATGCCTACCCTCTTCCCCGCGTAGATGACAGTGTTGACAAGATCGGGTGTGCACGTTACCTGACCAAGGTGGATCTTGTCAAAGGCTACTGGCAGGTGCCGTTGTCTGAGCGGGCGAAGCTGGCGTGCGGGTTTGTGGTGGATGGGAACACTTACCGTTGCAACGTTATGCTGTATGGGTTGAAGAATGCACCTGCAACCTTCCAATGCCTGATGAATGAGTTAGTGGCGGAGATCCCTAACTGCACCATTTATCTAGATGATGTAATAATCTACGATGATGACTTAGAAAGCCATTGCGAGCACATCGGGGCATTGTTCAGGAGGCTGAGTGAGGCTCATTTGGTGGTCAACTGGGCAAATGCGATTTTGTTCGGGCAACTGTGCAGTACTTAGGGTTTGTGGTAGGGTTAGGCCAGGTGTGCTCCCCCCAAACCAGGATACAGGCTATTAACCAGTTCCCAAGACCGACCACCAAAACACAAATCATGAGGTTCTTGGGCATGATTGGGTATTATCGCAGATTCATCCGCGGATACTCCTCGGTGCTGGCTCCTCTGACTGACCTACTTGCAAAGACGAAAAAGTTTGGGTGGGCGCCTGAGTGTGAGAAAGCATTCTCACTGGTGAAGCATCTTTTGTGCACTCACCCCAAACTCAGGGCTCCAGACTTCTCAAGACCTTTTCAGCTAGCGACAGATGCTAGCGGTGTAGGGGCTGGTGCCGTCTTGTTGCAAACAGACACAGAAGGTGTGGAACACCCAGTAAGTTTCTTTTCCAAGAAGTTCAACTCAGCACAAAAGAACTATTTTCAGTGGTAGAGAAGGAGCTTCTGGCCATTGTGCTGGCGCTCAGGCACTTTGAGGTGTATGTTCCCGCTTTTGGCCCAGTCGTGGTGATCTACACTGACCACCACTCTTTGAAGTTTTTTAATCAGTTCCACAACCGGAATATGAGGCTAACCAGATGGTCCTTAATGTTGCAGGAGTATAACCTAGACATTCGCCATATTGCCGGTTGTGACAACGTGATAGCTGACTGTTTGTCTAGGGTGGAGGACCCAGGGTAGATCACCACAGGTGTGTTGGATTGAGTGGAGAAAAATTAGGCTTGCCCCTGTAGTGCAAAGCCGCCAAAAACACTATTAAAAATATAAAAACCTCACATAAAAACTCTTTCTTTTTGATAGTATATAAGTGCAGTATGTTACAGCAAGAATCTAAGACATCCTGTGTTTTTGTCTTAGTAGGCTAGGCTTGGTGAAGCTTGCTCGTTGAGCGTAATATTGATAAGCTATACTATTATTTTGGGGAAGTGTTGTGTAGATTTTTTTTTTACATAATGAAGTGTTTTATGTTTGTGATAGTGCCTTGTTTTCACAAGTTGGGGGAGTAGCTGGGTGATGCAGGGTTGGTGGGCATTCTGTCTGGTCAGATGTGGCGTTCACCGGAGGCTAAAACGTCCCACATCTTGGGCGGGGTGTTACGCTGGCCAGCTTGCCAGAATGTACTCGTACTCGCTAGCGCTCGCCAGGGCAGTGAAATGGGCTATAATAATCATAGAGCGATGTTCTTTCTTTCTTAGTGTTCATATTGTCACAGACAGATCAGTGGTGGTCTTTATTCTTGTCTGTGACACTTGGAAGTATTTTATATCATTGATAGAGTATAAGATATGTAGAGTGAATTGCAAGGAGAGAGAGCGAGAAGGAGCAGCGAGGTGGTAGTATGTGCTTGTGTATGTACGTGTGCATCCCTCGCTTGGGCTGTGCCACCCGCTCGTGACTGGCCGGTGGGCCTGACGCGTCATATGACGCCTGCTCTTCATGACGTAGTCGTCTGTGATTGGAGGCCGCTGTCCTAGTAAGGTGGTGCGGGCATCCTTCCCGCGTGCCTCTTCAGAGCTTGGTATGTTGTGTTTGGTCCTAGACGTCCCTTGCAATATGTCCCCAATCTAACCCTCTTTACTACTGTTTCTCTCTCTGAACTTCTTCTTTTCCCTACTTCTTGTCTTTATTCAATTACTTATCCCTTCTGGTTCTGCATACGACTTCCATAGTCGGCCAGTCGTATTACCAGCACCAGTTCTCACATATATGTTTTGCACTAGCTTTAGGGATTATTAGAATCATAGTCACATGGTATCATAGTATTTGGGTGCTTCTAATTATTGAGTTGTTCTTTCCTACTATTTAATGCTAGACAGTGGAGGGTATCCTTGGTCGTTGTCTGAGTTATGTATGTGGCATGTCAGAGCCTGTACGACTTCGACGGAGCTAGGTAACCTGTAACCCTTGTGCATATTTTTCCTTTGTGAGTGTAGCAGGATACAAGCGAAGGGCTTTTGCCTACTCTTGCTCGTATGCTTGCTACCTCATTTTGTTGATCTTTGTGGAGCGCCAGGGTAAGACCAGCAGATACTTGAGATCTGGACTTACCAAGAGAGCCTCCTAGTCACTTAACGTAACATAAGGGAAATCTGTTCAAGGGGAGTCAGTAAGCTACGAGCATGCTTGCGCTCTGCCTAGGTTCCTTGTACCTTTTATGCCACTGCTAGACTTTATTAGTGAGAAAGACAGCCTTGTGTTTATTAACTTTAATTGCGTATGCTTTAAGAATTATTCACGCCTTATTTTAGCCTAGGTTGATGCATAGTGCACAACCCAGTTTGACTGTTACGTTGGCTAAGGAAGTACTGTTTTGAGTGGCTGTTATTAGTGCTGTCACAGAGTTGTTGCACTCCCTTGTTTTATATATATGTATCCTACTTGTTGGTGTATTTAAGATACACGCTTTGGTGTCCTGCCCCTGCATTATTTCTGTTCTATATTCGACGAGCATCTTAGAGCATCAGACGTTTTCAGAAGATTCCATATCTGTTTGCTGTAGGACTATACTTCCAGTGTTTTCGTAGAGCATTGAAGAGTTTAGTGTTGAGTTCAGACTCACACTAAAGTTAATGTAAGCATATACTCCTTTATTAAATCTTGTTATAGTTTAATTAAGCATTGTTATTACTTGAGAGCATTTTTATTAACGTAAAGTACTCCTGTTGTGAGTAGGCTTTGCTGTCACCGGAAAGCCTTTGTAGAAGTGCACCAAACCCAGTTAATTGATACCCCGTTATCCAGTAGATTAACTCTGGAGGGTTTAAGTGTTTTGTTCACCGGCTTAATAGTTCGAGGGTTTGGAATTAGCGTACCGTTGTTGCAGATATAGCCTATCTTCTAGTCCAATATTAAGTGCCCTTGTTTATTTCGTAGTGCCGGTCGTAACACACCGCACTCCTAAACAAATTAGTAAGGAATGCCTTTCGTATCATTATTTCCCGTCTACTCACCAACTCTCTACAATCTCTCTCGCTGCGATGTTGCATCTCTCTCACTATTCTATCGCTACTACAATAATCAGTACTCCTCAGAGCTCTCCCAGTGTATACCACCTCCTCTACGTAGGGTACGTGGTACCCGTCTTGCAACACAATTGCCCCCCTACTCTGAGCAACTATCTAACCTAAGAGTGAAACGATACTCTCAGTCTTTCTTCTGTTCAACAGCTGAGTTGGGGAACTCTCTCCCAGAATCAGTCTTTCCCCCCTCCTATGACTTAAATTGCTTCAAACTCCGTGAGTCAAGGCATTTTGGCTCGAACGTCCCTTGATTTCGGCACTGTCACTCTTTCAACTATGGGGGAGGCACTCGCTACAGGCAGTTCTGCCTTTTGACTCCCTCACTTAAATAGAAAAAAAGAAATAAAAAAAAGAAAAAAGAATATATACAGTATATACCTCTTGTACTTTTAACTGGTAAGCTATATGATACCAATGTCACTTTAGGAATATATTTTAGTTATAATTATAAGATACGTTATTAGGTAATATCTAAGTAGTATATTTTAGGGTTGATAAATTATACTTGTAATCTGCTTTAAATTAATTTGGTATGTTATGCTGAATTACATACAATTAATATTTTAGTAGTTAAATATTGTTTTAAAAGAATGTAATTCTTTTTAGGTCTGATGATGACATAAGGAATGTCGAAACTGTCACTGATATACAATAAAGATGCCGTTATTCCCTTGCGCTGTTGCTACAACTATATATATATATAAAATGACGGGGGTAGAAGGAACTGAACTAGAACCTACACCATATCTACCCCCACATCATGAAGAACCACAACACCCAAGATCCAGGATAGCCATCATAAAAGAAAAGAGAAGAGCAAGGAAAAAGTCCTTACCTAGACCAGAAAAAGAAATACCGCAGTGCCCCCTATCACAACAAAACCCACTATAGTCCAGCAGATTTTAACAGGCAGTTTTGGGCGGGGTCAGCTCTGCCTACACTGATGCCAGCTGTCCACTTGACCCTTTCCGTACGACAACCTTTCCAAATTACTCTCGCTACCTCCCCCGGTCAAGCTCAATGTAGGGAGATCGGCTCTCTCTCTATATATGTGTGTGTAATTTATTACCATTTTATATTTTGGCTTTCTTTCCACACCACCCAAGAGGTAAAAGTTTCGGCGCGTAAGATGTGTAGTCCACATGAATGCATAGATTATTATTGCTATTGTCGGGAATAGGGTAATGATCCCGACAGGTTTTGGTCCAATAGGACATTTGAATTTGGCGGTATTGTATCGCTTGTACGATTTCGGCTGGTTCTTTGTGTATTGTAGTTTATTCTTAAGTTAGGTTAAATATTAACTGTAATGTATTAATATCTACATCAGCTCTAGATGTATCATGAAACCAAGTTATGGGTTATAATTATTATGAGCCGGCAGCCATATGTAATTTCGCGAAGCGATCGGACGCCGGCCCTTTAGTCTCTCAATCAACACCATACAGCCAACATCTCCTCCCCCGGCTCTGACTCAACCCACAGTTCACCATGTGCTACAAATATTAATCTATAACAATATTAACAACAGTCCTATATCACCAGTCCTCTAAGCTAAGTTCATTGTATCGATATTGTATTATGTGAACATTCCTACATGTCATGCAATTGAATTAGCCGCGTGTGGGGGACTGGATTACACCCATCGAATACCTCGTTGGTAATTATATTATAACTATTTGTTGGGATATTTCATGTACCAGTGATATGTAATTTAACCTCTTTATCTAAATTCCCGACAAATAATGGTCCTTCGTGCCCTAAGGCTTCCTTACCGTAGTACCGTTTTGTTTGCTTCCTTGACGCTTGTGGGCTTACAAATGGCTGCCGCCTCGCGCGTTGTTAGGCCGACTGCCGTTTCCTAGTTTAGACCCAGCTTCTTCCCTCGTGTTTTTTACCATTTAGGCGCCGTCGCTATCTTTTTTGGGGCTAGTTTCCAGGGTTTTTTGGGCGTGTGATCCTTGGCATTTTTTGGTGGGTTAGCTGGGCTGGAGTTTGGGGTAGGGGTAATTTCGTCGGGCACCATTTCGCGCTCACAGGCTAGGCTAGGCTAGGCAGTCTAGGCCTGCAGGTGTCTGTGGTAGCTGTTCATTTCGCTTTGGTGGTGTGCATGTGGTGTTCATTGGGTTTTGTCATTGTGGGACTCATTATTTTTTTTTTTTGGTGGGGAGGGTTCTCATGTGACCTTTTATATTTCAATTTCATAATAGCTTAGGCCTAGTTGCTTATAGTGGCGGTCATGAGTGTCGGTCTTTGTTAATTCCTAAGCGATTGACAGTCAATAGTCAGACCTCATGATTGTAGCTTAACCAACTAGGCTTACTTATAAAGGGCTTACAATAATTAGTGCTTCATCTTACCCTTTCTTTTAATGGATTTAGTATTTAATTTTTTTGTCTAGTTAGATAATTTCCTTTCGATAGTTTATGTTAAGGGGGATGTAAGTACTATATAATTCTTTTTGAGTAAAATTCTTAAGTAATGGGGGTTTGCCGCTGTTGATTCCTAAGCGATTAACGGTTTGTAGTCTGACCTCATTGTAGTTTAAGTTGCTTAAAATTAGACCTTAACAATGACAGATCTAAAGAAACTTAAGATTCTTAAGGGAGGGATGAAGGGAAGTTTAAATAGATGTTTAAGAGATCTTGATGAATTTTTATTAAGTGCCACGGCTGATCAAATAAAGGGTAAATTCGCTACTGTTACTAAATCGCTAGCTACTTATGATAGTTATGCTCAGCAGGTATATGGTTTATTGACAGTTACTGACGATGTGGAAGAAGAAATGTCGGCAGATCTTGAGTACTTTGAGGATGTTAATACAGCCTTAGCCAGACTATCTTCCACCCAAGAATCAACCTCTGTTAAGGATACCGGTACACCAAAGGCGACTGGTTTTAACCTGCCGAAGCTTACTTTGCCTACCTTTTCCGGGGATTCTGCTACCTGGACTGGATTTTGGGATATTTTTGAGTGTTCCGTCCATCATAATAAAACACTCACATCCATCCAAAAGTTCACATATCTCCGTGGTCAATTGAAAGGGGAGGCATTGAAGTTAGTCGATGGGTACAAGCTAGAAGCTACCAGCTACGAGTCTGCAGTGGAGTTGCTGAAGAGAACTTACGGGAGAGTGGAAGTCATCAAGACCGCGTTAATTACTAAGTTCTTCACGCTAGATCCTCAGTCCTATGATGTGACGGCCCTAAAGGAGTACTATTCCTCCTTTGAGAGCCTCCTCCGATCTATGGAGACAATGGCCGTCACCAAGGAGGAGATATTTAGTGTGAATATCTTGAATAAGATACCCTCTCCCGTAAGGGAAATCTTAAGACGACAACTAAGCGACTCTCCACTAAACTTAGAAGCGTTGGTGCAGGTGTACCAGACTGAAGTCTTCAATATGGAGAGTACTGGACACTACCGACAAGTGGAGATGTCGCCATCTACTGCAGCTTTCCCGGTCCAGACTTCTCCTAAACAGAAAAGGCCAATATCATTAGGTTGCAAGTTGTGCAGTGTCCACGGTCATCTGTGGTACCAGTGTCCTAAGTATCCTAAGGCTACACAGAAGATTGGCCAGGCTAAATCGCTTAAGTTATGTACCAGCTGTCTGGCAAGAGACCACTTCAACAGTACTTGCACCAATTCCTACATCAAACCTTGTAAGTATTGCAAGGGGAAACATTGGTTTTCCCTTTGCACCCAGTCTGATCGGCACGACGGCAAAGAAAAGGGGAGAACCCCCAAAGAGTCACATGAGAAAAGTAAGAGCGAGGGTGATAAAGTATCTGCCATGTCCATTGCTTCTCGAGAATGTCAATTGCTTCCTACTATGATGCTGCCAGTAGTGGGGAGTAATAATAATACTATAATGACACGCACCTTACTTGACCAGTGCTCACAGAGGTCATTCGTTCTGCGGTCATCATTACCCCAGCTCAAGTGTACCAGCAAGGGTCAAGAGAATTTGCGTCTCCATGGTTTCACTGGTGAAATAGATATCAGTGACTATGATATAGTGGAGATTTCCTATGTTTATAGAAAAAAGGTATGTCCCATCAAGGCTGTTGTGGTCGACACACTACCCAGTTTCTATATAGCATCAGAGATTCAACCACATTTGAAATATCTCAGAAGCAAGGGTTATAAACTGGCTGATGATCAACTCTCTGCTAACAATGGTATTATGCTACTGGTCGGAGCTGATTATTAATACGACCTGGTTCACCCTGGATATCGGCGGTTAGATACGCTAATAATGCTCCCCACGATCCAAGGTTATGCCATTTCTGAATCCTATGCCACTTCCTCTCAAGACACACAGGTGGAGGTGGTTACGGTCCTCAAGGTAGCAGTAAGCCCCATAGATAAATATATTAGGCCAAATGTGCCCGATAATACATGTACTGATATAGATAAGCTATGGGACTTGGACAATATTGGAATTGACCCACATGAACTTGATCGTGAGTCCAAGCTAGCGTTAAGCTCGTATGAAGAGACTGTAACGTATGACTCTGGCAGAGGTCAGTATGTGGTAAGGCTCCCTTGGAATGATAACAAGAGTAAATTACCTACTAATTTCCATCTAGCACTTGGTAGGTTACGTGGCCTTCAGAAGCAGTTTGTCAAGGATCCAAGTTATTGCGAGACTTATGTGGCAGTTTTAAATGAGCAGGTACAACGTGGATTTGTGGAGAGAGTAGATCTCAATGAGTATGGGGATAACATCCATTACCTTGCTCACCATGGGATTGAAAAGGACAGTTCCACCACTCCTGTTCGTATTGTGTATGACTGCTCTGCTAAATCCAGTGATCGCTCCTATAGCCTGAATGATTGTCTGTACACGGGTCCGTCCCTGGTCTCTGATCTAGCGCAAATTATGTTGCGCTTCAGATGTCATAAGTTTGCATGGGTCGCCGATATTGAGGAGGCCTTCCTGATGCTTCAACTCCATCGTGAAGACAGGGACTCAACAAGATTTTTATGGCCACGGGACCCAATGGATCTAGATTCAGAGCATCTGGTCTACAGGTTCAGAGTCGTCTTATTCGGGGCGACCTGTTCCCAGTTCCTTCTCAACGCTACTATCTTGCGTCATCTTGAGGAGGCTGGACTAGATCCTGACTTCAAGAATGAGATCAAGCAGGGGATCTATGTGGACAATCTTCAAGGCACTGGAGACAATGAAGATTTATTGCTCAAGAAATGCTGGGAGATCCGCGATATATTTGCCAAGGCTCATCTATACTTGAGAGAATGGGCCACTAATAGTGATCTTTTGAAAGGTCAATTTGCTTCTGACGGTGTAGCTACTGAGAATAGTGAGGTGAAGTTTTTAGGCCACAAATGGAACACTACTACAGATTGTATATCCTTCTGTCACACCCCATGCGGCAGTGAGCTTATGACCTAGCGTAACTGCTTAAGCTTGTCAGCGAGGTTGTTTGATCCCCTAGGTTTTTTGTTGCCTGTAACTATCCGTGCTCGTATGTTTTTACAGCAGCTGTGGCGGCTAAAACTAGATTGGGACACGCCCCTCCCGACTGAGTTACAAGATACTTGGCGGTTGATTCGGTCGGACCTTTCCACATGTTGCAAGGTCCAACTTAATCGTCAGGTTATTAGTGGTCAACAGGTGGATCTACATGCCTTTTCTGATGCTAGTAATGGTGCGTACGGTACTGCCATATACATATGCAATGGTAGTGAAGCGACACTGGCTATAGTGAAGGCCAAAGTAGCCCCTATAAAGAAGATTACAGTTCCTAAATTAGAACTTACTGCATTGCTTCTGTCTGCTCGTCTAATAAAGTTTACACTGGATGCTTATACAGACATACTACAGATTAATAACGTCTATGTCTGGAGCAACAGTCAAATAGCGCTTTCATGGGTACACAGCCAGAAAGTGTTACCTGTTTATGTTTCTAATGGCACTGATGAGATACATAACTTAGTTCCTACAGCTAAATTTCGCTATGTGAGCACCAGGGATAACCCCAGTGACATAATTTCCCGGGGGATCTCGGCGCAACAGTTTATGTCGTCCTCTATTTGGTGGCATGGACCTCCATGGCTTATATCTCCAACTGAATGGCATCAGGATTTCAGGGAATGCATATCTGATCCTTCAAGTCGGCCCCAAGATGATGTGTTAAGTAGTTCGAATGTAAGTACTACACATCAGGATAACAAGTTGGTAGAGTGGGAAC
The DNA here is from genome assembly GCA_032716605.1 of Paralithodes platypus. Taxonomy (NCBI): domain Eukaryota; kingdom Metazoa; phylum Arthropoda; class Malacostraca; order Decapoda; family Lithodidae; genus Paralithodes; species Paralithodes platypus. Next base: position 31,879,694 of record CM064566.1, read on the forward strand.
GTTACGGCAGCTATGATCAAGTAATACGGGTATTTGCATGGATATACCGTTTCATTAACAACATGAGAAGTCGGGCTCACGGGTCTTTCCTTAGTGAAGATTCGAAGCATATCAGACTCCATGAATTTAGATCAGCAGAAGCAAAACTAATATGTTTAGTACAAAAGGAATCTTATCCTACTGAACATCAAATCCTGAGCAAGGAGTCAAAGGCCAAACCCTCAAACTTAATGAGGCAGCTAGGATTACATATGGAAGGAGGCATAATTAAGTGTAGAGGCAGGATACAAAGGGCGGACATTATTGATTCTGCGAAATATCCTGTCCTCCTTAGCTCCTCTCATTTGATTACCAAACTGTTGATTCGCCAATGCCATAGGACCTGCCTACATTTTGGCGTAAATTATGTTCAGGCGTATATGCGACAACGTTGGTGGATCCCTAAGATGCGACAAGCAATTAAAGGGATCCACAATAGCTGTACTATCTGTAAAAGATTACAGGGTAAGCCTTACTCCCCAGGTGATCTACCTCCCTTGCCTGAGTTCAGGGTACAAAGGACTGAACCATTTCAGGTAACCGGGGTAGACTACACCGGAGCGATTCATGTTAGAGAATCGCCCGGTAATATCATAAAGGTATATGCCGTCCTATTCACATGTGCGGTAACCAGAGCGATTCATATTGAATTGATTGACGACCTATCCAGTGAGGGTTTTTTGCATACTCTAAGACGCTTTGCAGGCCGCAATGGTTTCCCTCAAATTATTATGAGCGATAATGCGACTTGTTTTGTCGGGGCCTCTAAATATCTCCAGAGTTTAATGGATGACCCGCAAGTTGTGGCTACCCTCACTGGAAAGGGTTGTCAGTGGAGATTTATACCATCACGTGCACCATGGTTCGGGTCGATTTGGGAGAGAACTATCGGTATCGTCAAATCTGCCATGAAGAAGGTATTAGGAAGGGCAATGGTGACCAGACGGGAGTTGCAAACCATCTTAATAGAGATTGAGATGTCGGTCAACGATAGGCCCTTGACCTATACCTCGGCAGATGTTGATGACCTCTTACCCATTTCGCCTTCTATGATGACACGTGGACGAACCCTTAATACCTTTCCTAGATCGTCCGTAAATGACGAAGATCTGCATGACCCTACGTTCGGCAATGCTGACGCCACACGTCGTCGCTTCCAGTATGTAAACAAGGTGTCCGACGATCTATGGAAACGGTGGACCCAAGAATATTTGCTGTCTCTTCGCGAGCGTCACTCTCATAAGATCAAAGGGACGAATCAACGATGGCCTCGTATCGGGGATATCGTTCTGATTCATGATGAGCGTCCTAGGTTATTTTGGAAGCTTGGGAGGATTATCGATTTGTTTCAGGGCACTGATGGTCTTATAAGAGTTGCTAGAATACGAACTTCGACTGGGGTGTTACTACTCGCCCAGTCGTAAGGTTATATCCCTTGGAGCAGGATGTAGAACTGCCGGATGATCCTGGCGTCTCTACTGATACCCCTCCGCGGGAGAGTGCTGGTGACAGTGCTCCTCAAGGTGGGGCAGCTGATGATGAGAAGGATGATCCTCCTCAGGCTTCAGGTGGCGCTCGTCCCAAAAGGAGGGCGGCTATGAGTTCCGTGGATCTTTGGAGATCAAAGATCAAACAAGGTGATCTTTGACTTCGATGTCCTTTTTTTTTTTTTTTCTCTGTATATAGCTCCTGTATATCATTTTTGGTGGCGGGCAATATGTCGGGAATAGGGTAATGATCCAGACAGGTTTTGGTCCAATAGGACATTTGAATTTGGCGGTATCGTATCGCTTGTACGATTTCGGCTGGTTCTTTGTGTATTGTAGTTTATTCTTAAGTTAGGTTAAATATTAACTGTAATGTATTAATATCTACATCAGCTCTAGATGTATCATGAAACCAAGTTATGGGTTATAATTATTATGAGCCGGCAGCCATATGTAATTTCGCGAAGCGATCGGACGCCGGCCCTTTAGTCTCTCAATCAACACCATACAGCCAACATCTCCTCCCCCGGCTCTGACTCAACCCACAGTTCACCATGTGCTACAATATTAACAACAGTCCTACATCACCAGTCCTCTAAGCTAAGTTCATTGTATCGATATTGTATTATGTGAACATTCCTACATGTCGTGCAATTGAATTAGCCGCGTGTGGGGGACTGGATTACACCCATCGAATACCTCGTTGGTAATTATATTATAACTATTTGTTGGGATATTTCATGTACCAGTGATATGTAATTTAACCTCTTTATCTAAATTCCCGACAGCTATTATAAATTATATTACTATTTATCTCTCGCTCTTGCACTCTCGCTCTCTAGCTCTCTCTCTCTCTCTCTCATATATATATATATATATATATACATATATATATATATATACAGTATATATACTGTATATATATGAACTGGTAATATATTACCATTTTATATTTTGACTTTCCACACCACCCAAGAGGTAAAAGTTTATGGCTCTAGCTCTCTCTCTCTCTCTCTCTCTCATATATATATATATATATATATATATATATTGGAGATTTTGAGGGGCTTCCACTGTGGATGGTGGCTAAGTCAGGAATGAACTGTGACGAATGTATTTAGTTTACACATGACAGTACTAATTTTGTGCGCCTGGCAGCGTGCCATCCTGTGATGTTTGTTTATATTAGTTTAAATAATGGTCAATCTGTGAGTGAGTGTGTAGTCCACCTAATTTGACAACGTCGCAGAAGCTAAGCTGCCAGGTTGTGTACAATGTTTGTTGTATTGACTAATAACAAGCGAATTAATTATGAAAACAATAAAGCTTTTTTGTGCATGTGGAAATAGCCTGCGCATTTCAAACCGACGGTTAAAGTACTTAACCCTTTATTGGTGGCGCGCAACTTATGTCATGTGAAAGAAATTTGGACTAAGTGGCGGTTCACAACTTATGTCGTGTGCCATTTTCAGCACGTAATGTTGCAGAGAGAGAGAGCTGAGCAGTGTGAGGAGCGTAGTAAGGCTATGACCGTCGCTCACCAATGCGGTGGGCCAACTGAAGTGAAAACCACCCTTCCTTCCCCCCTCACACTCACTACACAGGGAATTATGTAGGAAAAGTACCTAATTACATGGTTTTTGCACTCGTGTTGCGCGATCTTTGCAAGAAAACTATCGGTCGTACAACGATGGTTGGGGTGTCATTGGAAAGCTCTGTTTATGCCCTTTCAGGGATAGATACTTGTTTTACGCTCTGGGTCTTATTTAGGCATGAAAATGATCACGTAAACAACCCTATTTAGGGTAAAAACACCCCGCTGGGCGGTACATATAAATTACCGCCGAGGCTGCTCGTTAGGTGTTAATACCGAAAATAATATATTTTCATTGTTAGGAATTATAAATGTGGCACCAATGTAAAGGGATTGACCGCGGGTAAAACAGCCTGTTAAGATCGGCTGGATTTTTTTTTTTTTTATACCTGTGCTCACAGGATACACGCCGCTCCCTAGTGCTAATCCTGGCTGACCGGGCATCCAACACTGCCCGCTCCCCTCCACAGGTGAACATCTCCAACTAGAACCAGATTTATATTACGATGAGGAGTACTTTATGCAAATACCTCATCAACCTCCACAGTTTCCTTGTATGTGTTTCGACATGAATAACCACCTCTACAACTATGAGGACAGACAACAACAACAAACGAAACTGAACAGCTAGTAACGAAAGCATTACATAAAATACACGAGTAGATAAAATTCATAAGAAATGTAATATAATTATTATTCACTCATACAAGCTTTCTAAAATATAAGTTTAATATTAATAAATAAAGAATTACATTACCTATGTATCCCTATGTATATTATATTTTAAGGCCATTATTAACCACACAATAATTACAAAAACAGAATTCACATGCCCATAATATTCCAAAACGCAATAACCAAGTACCAATTTAAAAACTGAATATTACCTACCTGAAATAAATGATTGTTAGGCAAAATTGACAACACTTTCGGGTAGCTTTCCAGCGAACTGCATTGTGTATCAATTCTGAGAATACTAGGGTCTAGCCAAAATCCCTTCTAAAAGTATCCCGGATGCAGTGACCAAGAATAATGTGTAGGAGAGGGGGACCTTTCTAGTTTGTGTGTGAAAACGGCGTCCCCCCTCTGGTGTCTACAGACTGGAGAACCTACGAGTGCTACGTCGACCAGATCTCTCACGGATCCTACTTCTCCTCACCCCAAATTAAGTGTTTCTGTGGTACTGTGTTTTGGAATTGTTGTAAAGGTTACATAAGATATGTTAGTGTTCAAATTAACGTACTGATAGGGACCCATTTCGGACTCTCCTTTTCATAACTTTTTCCTTGTGTTGAGAGAACAAATACACTCTAATTAAGGTTTGTTTACTATATCTATACCACTCTGGATATAACTCATTTATATTCCATACAAATGTTATATATATATATTATACCTAAGATTTATACCATACACCACACGTAACTACCCGTGAACACTCCCAGATCTTATTCTTTTATGTTATTATTTGCTGGGTACGAAAGTGCATATTTAAGTGTCCACAGAGAGTGTAATATCTGTTGATTCATATAATCAATTTGAATCTGATATCTTCCGTCACTAAGTTCCATTTATACTTTATCTAGAGTAAATCTCATTTTCCATTTACCGTCCGTAGTAATCAAATCCGTACGGCGAGTTCATTAGCCATTCATTCTGGCTTGTCTTATTTTACGCTCAGTTCCGTGAAAATATATTTTATTCTGCTATTCGTTCAGCCACGTAATACGGCTAATATTATTTTATTATCAGTTTTGGGAATTTCAATTCAACCTTACTGTTATACTAGCCCCATGTTGGCTAATTTTATTTCACTACCAGCTCTGTGAATTAATTTTATTATTATTATTCGTTCCGTCAGTTATTTTGACGAATCTTATTTTATTTCCAGTTCTGTGAATATTTATTCATAATTACTGCTTTACTAGCCCCATTTGGCCAATTTGTATTCACTACAAGTTCTGTGAATTTAAGTTCCTTAGTACTCTTCTATTTAGCCACGATTCCGGCTAAGTATTATTTATTGTATAGTTAGTGGATATATTTTCACCATTCTGAGTTTATAGTTTCAATTTAAATTATATTTACTTGTACCTAGGACTAACGTCAAATTTAAATATACACATCCTAGACTTAATTTTACATATGCATGGTGTTTTATTTACCCGCCATCTCAGTAGACTTGACCTACAACCCCCTCTCGATGCGGTATCTTCTGTGTGTTTACCTACCTGATCCGAAACCTCGCATTAACTCAGTTACGCTCCGCCACCCTGACCTGAGGTTGCGATATCCTTTGTCAACTTTTATTAACCTGTACCTCTCTGTGTACATTTATTTCACATACATAGTGTCATCATATTTATGTCTTATCTTGTGTGTTATTACAAATTAACCTTTTCACACATTTATGATGCAGAGGTTGCCAGATTAGCAATAAGAAATAGTTATCTCACTCTTATAATTACCTCTCCAAAATTAATTTTCTGCCCATAGCTAACTCAAGGACAAATGCAGAGGTTGAAGTAACTAAACTAAAGGTTTCTAAATACCCTTGATGGCAAAAAAGGATTTAAGGTATCCCCAATAAGCTCAAAATCGTGTCATATGTCGGAGAAGGTTAACTTCTATGCTGTGTTGTGACGCCATAATCTACGAATGAATATAGTTATTATCAACTTGTTCTTGTCACCATTATTAACATTGGACTTAAGTTCTCATAACTAAGCTCCTGATGTATTCTGTGCTCTGTACCCTAGCTGAATAAGAACACAAAATTGTGTGCCGATCTTGTGTATTCCTTGTCTTTGGTGGAGATTGAGTGAACCAAGACATATTTATATCAAAGCTAGTTGTGTTCCTGTCGAGCAGTTTTAAGTTCTGAGTTTCCTAAATAGGAATTATAAGAACATATATAAAGCGTGCTGGATGACAGCGATGCATAACATTATATATATATATATATATATATATATATATATATATATATATACACTATATATATATAGTGTATAATTATACTGTATATATAATATATATAATATATAATATATACCGGTATATATATATACATATGTACAGTATATACTGTATATATAGTTTATTATGTTCCTTCCAACAACCAACAATACTCCTAAAATCGATTAATGAAATTTACAAACACATGTGGCAGTCCGTGGACTCGAACCCAGGATCCTCACACCGAAAATCAACACCTTATACATCGCACCACGAAGACAGTTAAAGGTTGGTGGACACTGCCTACAATTTATTATGCAACTTCGAATCCTGCATATCAATCTAAGCATGTACACGGGGAGGTGTGGCAGAGTGGTCTTGCCACTGGACTGGTAATCCAATAGACCCGGGTTCGAATCCCAATATGTCAATGGGAAGATATTATTGGGATGGAATTAGTGCTGTACCTAGTTTCAGTGCATTACCACAACACACCGAAATGCAAAAAAAAAAAAAAAATGCATTGTTCCCTGATTAAATAGCATTGTATGTTACGGACTAGGGTTCAAACCCACAACACCATGAATAAATGATTAACTCCAATGAAAATGCAACACAACGTATCACCGTGGTATTATAAGAATGGAAGTTAACCACCCAAAACTAGACTGCAAGGTTAATATTATCCTCCAGCGAAACCCTACTATTATATTACCCAATTGCTATACAACAAGTCAATCAGAATCATATAATTTATATTATTAAGTTTACGTTAAATGTCAGTAGAATAATTTATGCTTTCGTAAATCCTTTAGGATTTATATGTAAGGAACCACAAAAATATCTAAGGTATTTTAATCTTTAAGTTAATTTGAAAGTGAAAGATAGTAGGCTACATGAAAATAAATAAGGTAGGTATGGATGAAAAGATAATTTAAAAGTATGGATATTATTTACATATAAATTACACTTTATACATCTATCCTTACATTCACACAATACAACATAATCATACAATACAAAATAATACTTATCTATAGAGAGATAGTTATACAAGGCAGGACCAACTCAGGATGACCCATGGTGAGGTCTTGGCGAAGCAGAGGCGTGAGGAGACCTGACTTTTCTCAAATCCTATTTTCTATCGAGTCCTTGTCCTTGCATGGTCAGTAAAGTTATCGTACTGTACTAAAATACAACTACTCGCTCTCCAATCAAACAAGTTAACTCAACTAATAATTATATAGAATACTTCATTAAAATATATAAATGAAGAGCAAAACATTAAATCACGAATTATATAAAGACTAATCATACGTCTGCCAGAGAGATACTTAAACAAGGTAACGTGTGCGCTTGGCGCCACAATCTGCCGGCTTTTATGGCCTGCGGCAAACTATGTCTGGCAAGTAGGCTACAGTACACTCTGAACACAAAGTATGTTCCTCGAAGTTAGTTTACTTCCTAAAGGCCTTCCTATGTACAAATAAATAGTCACATATACCCACTAATAATAGTTAACTCTATCCCACCAGCAATTAGTTTAATTAAGGCAATACATAACACCTCCCCCATTAAGAGATTTATAAGGGAAACATTGTAAATCAAAATATTCTAAGTCCTAGATAACATGTCTGCAATTATATTGTTTTTCCCTTTGATATGGAAAATGTGCAGCTTGTAAGGCTGCAATGCCAAAGCCCACCTCATGAGACGCTGGTTAGAGTTTTTCATCTTATGCAGAAATTTGAGGGGATTATGATCAGTGAACACATCAATAGGAAAGCAAGAACCATTCAAGTACACATTAAACTTATCAATGGCAAACAATAATGCAAAGCACTCCTTTTCAATAGTACTATAATGTCTCTGGTATGGTTTGAACTTTGTGGATGCGTAGCAAACAGGATGTAATACTTAATTCTCGCTATACTGTAACAATACAGCCCCTGCTCCCACATCACTGGCGTCTATTTGGAAGATAAACGGCTTGGTGAATTGTGGAGATTTCAGTATGGGCGCATTTGTGAGAAGGGCACGGATTTTCACGAAAGCGTCCTGGCATTCCTGAGTCCACACAAACTTCTTCTTTGGACTGACTAGGTCTGTTAAAGGTGCAGAGAGGTCAGAAATTTGGGCACAAAGCGTCGATAGTACCCACTCATGCCCATGAAGCGCATTAGTGCCTTACGATCATGAGGAACAGGCAGTGACGCAATGGCTTCTACTTTGGTAGATACTGGGCTAACCTCACCTTGCCCAACCACATGACCCAGGAATATTACGTTGGCATGTCCAAACTCACTCTTGGCCAAGTTTACTGTTAAGTGTGCTTCAGCCAGGTTGTAGAAAAGGGCGCGCAGTTGAAGTTGATAATCTTCCCATGATTTGCTGTATACTACCAGATCGTCCAAGTAAGATTGCACCCCGATGAGTCCCTCTGTCACCCGATGAATCAGCCGTTGGAAGGTTGCTGGTGCGTTGACCATCCCAAAGGGCATGATGGTGTAGTGGTATAAGCCGTCAGGGGTGACAAACGCAGAGATTCGTTTGGCACGCTCAGTCAGCCGGACCTGGTAGTACCCACGCAATAAGTCGATCTTGGTAATGTAGTTGGCGTCCCCCAGTTGGTCGATAAGGTAGTCAATCCGAGGAAGAGGGTAGCAGTCCTGACAGGTTAGTTGGTTAACCTGGCGGTAGTCAGTGCACATCCGGAACGATCCATCCGGCTTGTCCACTAGCAGGCATGGTGAAGCCCACTCGCTGTCACTCTTCTCCACCAGGCCATTATCCATCAGGAACATCACCTCCTTCCTCAGAGCCTCCCGCTTCCATGAACTGGCGCGGTAGGGATGCTGCTTGATGGGACGAGCACCGTCGACCAACACCAAATCATGCTCAACCAGAGGGCACAGCCGGGAAACATCGCCAAACAGCTGTGGAAACTCATTAAGCAGGGATTCCCAGTCACCACTCTGGTCAGGCGGCAAGTGCTGGAATTTTAGATGAGGATTAGACAAGAAATCAGAGTTTTGCAATTTCGTGTCCGAGGGCAAAGAAATAGCTTCTTCATCCGCAATAACCTAGTTTGCTACATCCACGTTCAATACAGGGGCATCATTGCCAGGATCTCTTACAAAGTATGGCTTGATCAGGTTCACATGTATTAGTTTCTCTGCCTTTCGTCTGTCAGGAGTTTTCAGGACATAATTTACATTACTGGTCTTTCGTTTTATCACATAAGGACCATGAAACTTACTTTGTAAAGGTTTCTTAGGGATTGGCAGAAAGGCTAACACAAGATCACCTGGCTTAAACTCTCTGGCAACAGCTTTCCTGTCAAAATTGTCTTTCATTGTTACTTGAGAATCCTTCAGGTTTTTCATTGCATGTTCTATAGCAGTTTTTAATCTTTGTCTAAACTGATGAACATAGGTAAGAAGAGGTTTACTGGAAGGTGTATCTAACCAAGTTTCTTTTAGAACTTTAAGAGGACCTCTAACCTCATGACCATACACCAACTCAAAAAGGTGAAAAACCAAGGGAATCTTGTACACTACTCCTTACAGCATACAACACAAAATGAATACCTTCATCCCAATCTGCATTATTTTCCTCGCAATACTTTGTCAACATTGACTTGAGAGTTTGATGTAGGCGTTCTAATGCACCTTGGGACTCTGGTCTACAGGCTGTGGAATGGTGCTGGAGCACTCCCAACTCATCCATAGTTTGTTTGAAAAGTTTGGAAGTGAAATTGCTACCTAGGTCAGATTGGACAATACAAGGAATTCCATACAGAGTGAAGAATTTACTAAGGGCTTTCACGATATTCTTGGAAGTTATTCGCCTCTATGGAAAAACCTCTGGATACCGAGTGGTAGAACACATAACCGTTAGCAAATACTTATTTCCACTGTGTGTTTTAGGCAAGGGACCAACACAATCAATGATTACTTTACTGAAAGGTTCCTCTGTCACTGGAATTGGATTTAATGGTGTAAGTTTTATTGGCTGATTTGGTTTTCCAGCCATTTGGCACCCATGACATGTTTTACAGTAGTAGGCAACAGATTGCTTCATTTTAGGCCAGAAGAAGTCCTTGGAGATTTTGGTATAAGTTTTGTTAACACCTAAATGTCCACCACTGAGGTCATGACCCACTGATATGATAAGAGATCTGAACATAGTAGGTATAACCACTTGGTGGTATTCTTGCCAAGTTTTATTAGCTGGTACTTTAGGAGGTCTGTATTTTCTCATTAGGATACCGTTCCTCACATAAAAGCATTTGGGAAAGTTCACTAACTCAGAATCCTCGACAGCCTTGTCAAAGAATGGTGTTAACTCAGAGTCTTTAACCTGGGCTTCTTTAAGAGTGTTAGAATCTATTGGTACGTTACTTAGTTCCTCTGGAGAATCTAACACCTGAGAAGGGTCATTATCAGAAAATAGGTGTGAGAGAGCAACATCCACAGAATTAGTGCTATCATTACTGTCATTCTGTTGAGCTGCCATGCTCCTAGTCATTACACAAGAAGGGAACAAATAAGGATAGTGCTTTTCCAGCTGTTCTGTGTTATTACAGGGAGACAAAACTACAATGGGGTCAGGTACAACTTTTCCACCTGCAATATCATTCCCTAAGAGAAAGTTCACTACTTTCACAGGTAGTGACTCTTGAACTCCTACAGTGAAGTACCCACTAGCTAACTCAGTATTCAAATAAACCTTAGCCAGAGGAACAGTAATACACCCACTAACTCCATTGATCAGAACACTCTGGGCCAAATAACAGTCCTCCAAATCAGGCACCACACCTGTTAACATGAGGCTATGAGAGGCTCCTGTGTCCCAAAGTACTTGAATGGGATGTTTAGTGGAAGTGTCAGAAAAATAAACCGTTCCTATAGAACGAAAGGGTTGAAACTGATCAACAGAACAGCTAGGAAGGTCACTACTGTTGATATGGGTATATATATCGGGTTCTTAATGAGACACACTGGATAGGGGTTCACATATATTGGGGGAGTCTGGTTACATGCCTCTTGTCGTCAAGGGAGGTTTAGGAAGCCATGCCTTGATATCGGCTCGCCTGTAGATTATATATTTAGCTTACAATATTATTACCAATATTGTAACATTCTCTCTCTTTTGAGAAGATAGCTACCAGTGAAATTGGTATTATAAGAATAATTATATTTTGACATTTTGAGGTCCCCTAGGATTAAGTAATGCTTATTCTATTATGGCACATGAGCTAGAGTAATAATAGTACCAATTTGATTTATAAAATTGTACAGTACTATGATTTGTTAAGTTACTGGTACTGTACTGTATACAGTATGTTACCGGTACAGTAATTAGTGTTTTAGTACAGTATGGAATGTGATTAATTTTGTTAGAATATTAATCTATTAGTATGTAAATATGAGATATGAAGTAGATGAGGTATATTAGTCAAATCTATTGATATGGTATTACAAGACTAGGTGAGGTAGGTTAATTATTAGTTGATAATACTGTTCTACATGAGAATATCCACAAATAGTGAATATATATAATACACAAATATATTGTATACCCTTGTGCCAACTAAACATAAAGAATCTATTTTATGAGATTATATGGGATTAGTAATTGTTGGTATATTAGTAAAGTTAGTACATTAGAACATTAATATTCAATGTTCTGAAAATTACAAAATGTTTCATGCAAAGTTATTGGTTATATCATGCAGGATTAGTAAATTAGTAACAAAGGTTATATGATTGACTTAAATTTATAGATCCTGATACCCAGTACCGTACTCAAAATATCCAATCTCTTTCCTTTTGCATTACAATTTCTTTGCATACCGATCTGCATTATAATATCCTAACACTCCCATTCACATTACAAAACCTTTATCATTCAGACTGTAATGTTAGGTTACTCCTCATTCAGTGGCTTCAGTCGTATTCTCACTCACTTACTCCATTTAGATAATCTTTCTCATCCTGTAACATTCTCATCCAGCATTTACATTTCTGCCAGTGCCTCATCTCATACCAGTATTGGACTGTTAGTCAGACATGCAATCAGTCATACCAGTACTGTACTCTTACCTGGTCATGTCAAACTCTCGGTACCTGGTAGGTAATACATTCCTATTCCGTCTCACGCTCGTCCTGCTCTCATGTGTAGTGACAGGTTCATCAAGTCTACCGTGTATGTCTCTCACGTGTCTGTTGTTTGTGTAGACTGGAACTGTCTAATTATAGACTGTATAATTCCTATCTGTAGATCTAATGGTTGTGGTGTTGTCTGTATTAGTGACTTTTCCATTATTTCTTATGTCAGCGTTTTCACTTGTCATCCGTAAATGACCTCTATTTCGTCTTATCGCTCCATTTTCTGTCTCCACTTCATACGATCGTTCGTCTAATCTCCTGTTTACAACTCCTCGTTCCCACTTCTTCTTGCCTAGTGATGTTGGCTTGATTCGCACCACGTCTCCTTCAACCAATGGTTCCAAAACTCTCGAACCTTTGTCGTAGTACTTCTTGCTTTTGAGATCTTTCAGCATCTTCTTCCGCTTCACTCGCTCCAACATAATTCCTTTCGGCTCCAACAACTTGCTAGTAGTCGGCAGTAACGTCCTCGTACGTCGACCAAAGTTGAGTTGCGCTGGACTCTCTTCCAAATCTTGCATAGGCGTATTTCTGTAGTCTAGAATCGCCAAAAACGGATCTTCACCACTCTCGACAGCTTTCTTGATTAGTTTCTTCGCCGTCTTGACCGCTGATTCTGCTTTACCGTTAGACTGGGGATGATGTGGGCTGCTCGTTCGATGTTCAAAGTCATACTTCTCCGCGAATTCTTGAAATTCTTCACTGCTGAACTGCGGACCATTGTCACTAACTAGTACATTTGGCAGTCCATATCTTGCAAAGTGCGCCTTCAACTTCCTGATAACAGCGCTTGACTTAGTGCTTTCCAGGTAGTCAACTTCCCAGAAATTACTGAAATAGTCCACTGTAACAAGATAGTTGTGACTCTTGATTGTCATAAGGTCTACACCTACTTTCTCCCATGGTCGGCTGGTTTGCTCATGAGTCATCAGAGGTTCTTTTTGTTGAGCTGTAGAGTATGTGTTACAAATTTCACACTCTGAAATGAATTGCTTCATCTCTGCATTAATTCCTGGCCAAAACAAACATTCTCTTGCATGTCGTAGACAACCTTCAACTCCCATATGTGACGAATGTATAGCGGACTTCATCTTCTGACGTAGACTGGTAGGAATTACAACACGTTCTCCCTTGAAGATCAATCCATCTTGAAATGACAGTTCTGCTTGTACATTAAAGTATGGTTTCAGTATGGTCTCTACTTCACTCTTGTCTTCTGGCCATCCTTTGAGAATTATCTCCTTCAATAGTTGCAATGCTTCATCTTCCTCAGTTGCTCGACGGATTTCTTGCAATCGTTCACTTCGGATGGGTACGTAGTCTGTCATGTTGATCTGTTCAAACACCTCTTCCTGCATATCTCTTGTGTTTTGCAGATAAGCTCTTGATAGAGTGTCGGCTAGATACATTTCTTTGCCCTTCTTGTGAACAATCTCGACATCATACTGTAGTATCCTCATCAACATCCCTTGCAGTCGTCTTGGTACACTTGACAACGGCTTATTTTGGATAGCTTCTAGAGGTTTATGGTCGCTCTGGATTGTCGTCTTCCTCCCAAAACAATACTGATGAAACTTGTTCAGTGCAAAGACGATTGCCAAAGTTTCCTTCTCTATCTGCGCATATCGTGTCTCCGTGTCAGTCAGTGCTCGACTTGCAAATGCGATTGGTTTACCCTCTTGAAGTAACGCTGCTCCTAAACCTTTTTGAGATGCATCACATTGAATCTCCAACTTTTGCTCTGGGTTGTAGTACTGTAAGATGGGTGTTTGGGTCATCATCTTCTTGATCCTCTTGAACGCCTCATCGTGTTCTCTTGTCCACTTCCACTCGGTGTCCTTATGGGTCAGCTTCCTCATAGGCTCCATGACATCCGATAGACTGGGTACAAATTTACTCAAGTAGTTCACCATTCCAGACAGTCGTCGTACTGCAGTCACATCCTCTGGTGCTTGCATCTTCACGATTGCTTCAATCTTCTTTGGGTCAGCCATCAGACCATCCCGCGAGATCTTGTGACCTAGAAATGTGATTTCTGTACTACCAAGCTCAGTCTTTGCTCTGTTCAGCCTCAGACCCTTTTCTCGGCATCTGTCCAGTAGGTTTCTCAGCTTTGAGTCATGATCCCTTGCAGCTTCTTCATCAGTGTCACCAACTCCAAAGACCAAAATGTCATCAGCAACACAAATTACGCCTTGTAGATCATCCAGAACCAGTTGTAGCTTCTTCTGAAAAATTTCACTGCTTACAGCCAGACCAAAAGGAAGTCTGTTCCACCTGTATCTCCCATACGGTGATTGAAATGTTGTCAGCTTGCGTGATTCTTCATCCAACACACAGTGCCAGTAGCCATTCTTGAGGTCAAGCTTGGAGAAAATTTTGGCTTTTGCAAGGTCAGGCAGAATGTCATCGATTACCGGTAGAGGGTGCATCTCTCTTATGAGTGCTTTGTTCAGAGCTTGAGGGTCAATGCAAATTCTCAGATCCCCCGACTTCTTGGTTCCTGCTACCATTCGACTTACCCATTCTGTCGGCTCGTCGACCTTAGTAATGACATTTTCCTGCTCCAACTGCTCCAGTTTCTCTTTAACCTTCGACTTGATGCTCAATGGTACTCTGCATGAAGGAATTGCAATAGGTTTCACCGACTCATCCACTGTTAGATGAACATTTCCTGGTATCTTGCCAACTTCATCAGCAAATACGTCTTCGTAGTCTGTTAGGATGTCATTCATTGCACAGATGTTTTCATAGTTAACTTTGATGAATCCCATCTTCTCAGACGCTCGCTTACCAAGAATTGGTGTAACAACCTGTTTTACAACAACAAACTCAACAGAATAGTACCTTTGTGGTTGCTTGCAGTTGCGGACATCAATCCTACACTTTCCCAACGGCTGAATTGTAGTAGAGTTCCACATTTGAAGAGTTAACTCACACGGCTGTAGCTCTGCGTCCGGTACCAGATGACTTGGAATGGCATTCACACTTGCCCCGCTGTCGATCTGGAACTTCACTTTATTACCGTTGACCATGAGATTAGCCATTATGTGTTTTCCTCTGCATCCGGTCGATACGTTCATGATGTATTCCCGTCCTCTTGAGTTATCTTCTGAGTCTTCGCTTTCTTCTGTGACTCCATCTTCTACCGCATGGACTCTGCGCGATGTCTTCTTTTTGGGTCCTGTCGCTGCGCTTCTTGGTGCTCCGCCGGTCGCTGCATTACTTGGACATTTCTTGGCATAGTGTCCCGTTTTCTTGCATTTATGACATTTGGCATCAGTTGCAGGACAGTTCTTCTTACCCCTATAATGTGCCAAACCACACCAGTCGCACTGCGTGAGGTTAGGCTTAGTCTTTGTTGTTTGTGGATTACTCTTCTTCTTGGGCTTTGCACTGAGTTTGTGTATAGACTCCTGCTTGTCACTTCGAAATGCTGTCATTGATCTCCTTGAAGTTTCATAGGCAGTACACATCTTAAGTACAACATCTAGAGTTAGGCTATCCTCCCTAAAGAATTTTTCCCGAAGTGTATCCTCTTGGCAACCAAAAACAATTTTATCCCTCAGAAGTTCATCTTGAAGTTCTCCATATCTACAGTGTCTTACCAAAGTCTTCAGCCTAGTGATAAAAGATTCCAAGGATTCATCTTTCCTTTGCATGCTATCATGAAAGTTGTCCCTCGCCATCAGCTGCTCATCTCTTGGTGAAAAATGCTTGTCAAATTTCCCAATTAATGTTGCATAAGTCAGGGCAGATTCATCTTCTATGCCAAAAGATTTGTAGATATCTAGCAGAATGTCACATCCAGTCAACAATTTCGCAATTTTAATATCATCACTCTTACCCTTCAAACCGTTGCCAATGATGTAAAGATCGAGTTTCTTCTTGTAACGCCTCCACGCCACTGCTTGCTCAATCTCAGACTTGCAGACGAATAAAGGCTGTGAAGTGGATGCCATGACGTCACTCATATCTTTCGACTTTTTGAGGTTAAATCCAAGGATAACTCACTATTTCAGCTGTAGAACTTAGTCAGCAGTACTTCATTCACACGTACACTGCTTACCCAGCTGCCACCATGTTGATATGGGTATATATATCGGGTTCTTAATGAGACACACTGGATAGGGGTTCACATATATTGGGGGAGTCTGGTTACATGCCTCTTGTCGTCAAGGGAGGTTTAGGAAGCCATGCCTTGATATCGGCTCGCCTGTAGATTATATATTTAGCTTACAATATTATTACCAATATTGTAACAACTACCAGCTAGAACACTGTCTTGAGTCTCTGTGGGGTTATTAGGACAGGCACTCAAAAACAGTCAGTTTAGAAGTTTGGTTAGAACTAGAAGTAGCTGGTTCACTGGTAGGCAAGTTAGAAGGAATGCTAGAAGTAGCCAGAACTTGTTCTGGGTGTCTTTCCCTGCCTTTAACCCTTCCTCCCCAGGCTGTCTTACCAAATGATGGTCGCCCCTACCCGGGCGATATGGCTGAAAAACGTCTAGGCCTAGGCTACCGTATTTATGTTTATTTTCACTGCTAGAACTTTCCCACTCATCTATAATCGTAGTGCAGTTTTCAATCTGTATTGTGGCATTGAGTAGAGCTCTGTAAGTCAACTGGTTCAGTTGTGATCACGATTTCAGTGGAGCCAATATTGCAGAGATGTTGCCAATATGGGGGCTTTTTAGACACTAATTTCGTCATGACGTCAGAACAATAACATTGAGGAGTCTTCTCCTTCTTGTTTTCGGAGGTGCGGTGATGAACGCTTGGGTTTGTTGACATACGTCGTACGCACAGCGTTCGGACCAAGCTTAATTAGGCTATTAAGCTCATGCCTTAGATAAGGCATACCGGGTAGCGGCCCTTCTTTCGTGCTGTCCTTACCTAAGGCAGACCGGGTAGGAAGGGTTAAGCTTAGGACAGTCCCTAATGTGATAACCGGTTTGTTTACAATAAGCACAAATCAAAGTAGGTTTGGATGAGTTTGGGGTTTTACCTGGTTCAGTCTTACCAGATAGTGCTCCCAGAAGTAACCTTAGTAGATGGCTGGGAGCCACCAGAACCATTCCCATCACCTGTTACACAAGTTCCACCACCACCTCGGAAACTGCCGCTAGAGACACTAGTACTCCTAGACGAGTCAGTCCCCTTCTGCTGCCTGAAAAAAGAGTCACCATGAGTCAACCTGTAATTTTCAGCCACAGTGGCTGCCTTGTTTACAATAGTAACTGATCTCTCTTGTAGATACAATTTCAAGGAATATGGAACTTTGCGGAGAATTTCTTCTAACACAACCAGCTGACAGAGTTGTTCAAAAGTAGTTTCTTTACTGGCCCTCAACCAAGCATTAAAGTGCCTTTCCTTTTCTTTGACAAACTCCAGATAGGTTTGTTTCTCTTCCTTCTTTAGATTACGGAAATTCTGTCTATAAGTTTCAGGAACCTGGTCATAAGCCTCCAAGATAGTCTTTTTTAGATCATCATAAGGTATGCTATCACTAGGGAGATTAGCGTAAATCAACTTTGCTTTACCTATGAAAGCGGTTTGGGAAAAGAAACTCCACTGGTCTTTTGGCCATTTAAGCTGGTTTGCTACACGCTCAAAGAGATTGAAGAAATTCTCAACACCAGTTTCATCAAATTTTGGCATAAATTTCATCTGATTTCCTAGGTCAGAGAATGATTTCTTTGCATTCACTTCTGTCTTTCACACTTTCTTCACTCTTCAGTCTCAATACTTCAAGTTCATGTAATCGATCTTTTTCTCTTTGTAATCGATCTTGCTCCTTTTGTAATCGATCTAGCTCTTTTGAGCATTTTCTTGGGCTTTCATCTCTTGTTCATGCTCTCTCTGTTTTTCGGTATTCTCTCTTTCATACTCTCTCTGTCTTGCTGCCTCCTCTAATTCCATCTTTTTAATCATAAGCAATGATGCACTACCTCCATCACCATCGCACAAACTATAGGCTTCAAGTGGTAGCAAATCATCAATTACCAATTTATCGATCACACGCTTCTTTACCTCAGCCTTAGTCATACCGGATTTGTGAGCAACTCCATATCTGACGGCTAATGCAATCCAATCGGTTTTCTTTAACTGGGAAACAGCCAAGGTGCTCAAAGGTTTCTCAACAAACTCATCGATATTGAAATCCATATTGAAATCTAAACAGAGCAAACAGTCTTAGAAGAGGAGATATTCAAGAGTGCACAAAACAAAGAAAATTATTCACACCAAAACAGGACACACAAAATCATAAGTATTCATAGTTGACCACTAATAAAATAATTAACTGTTGTATAAGAGCAAAATGATAATCCCGGACAGGCCCCCATATAATGTTACGGACTAGGGTTCAAACCCACAACACCATGAATAAATGATTAACTCCAATGAAAAGGCAACACAACTTATCACCGTGGTATTATAAGAATGGAAGTTAACCACCCAAAACTAGACTGCAAGGTTAATATTATCCTCCAGCGAAACCCTACTATTATATTACCCTATTGCTATACAACAAGTCAATCAGAATCATATAATTGATATTATTAAGTTTACGTTAAATGTCAGTAGAATAATTTATGCTTTTGTAAATCCTTTAGGATTTATATGTAAGGAACCACAAAAATATCTAAGGTATTTTAATCTTTAAGTTAATTTGAAAGTGAAAGATAGTAGGCTACATGAAAATAAATAAGGTAGGTTTGGATGAAAAGATAATTTAAAAGTATGGATATTATTTACATATAAATTACACTTTATACATCTATCCTTACATTCACACAATACAACATAATCATACAATACAACATAATACTTATCTATAGAGAGATAGTTATACAAGGCAGGACACAAACTCAGGATGACCCATGGTGAGGTCTTGGCGAAGCAGAGGCGTGAGGAGAACTGACTTTTCTCAAATCCTATTTTCTATCGAGTCCTTGTCCTTGCATGGTCAGTAAAGTTATCGTACTGGACTAAAATACAACTACTCGCTCTCCAAGGGCGGGTGCCCGACCCCGAAAGGGGTTGAAATAGGGGAGCTATCCCCCCCGCCAAAGGCGGCTTTCTAGGGCCTTTCCTAGCTGATGCTGAGAGGATTGGGTTCTAGTCATGTGGTGATGGGCTGGTCTATCAGAGTGAGAACTGAGCGTTCTCTGCCATACCCATAGCTTACTCTGACAGTTCCTTTAACTTATATATTTTCTAGATCTCGAGTGACGGCGTCTTTTCCGTGGATTGACCTCCCAATCTACCAAGATTGGAAGCCAAAGCGTCACATTTTTTCCCTTGCCCCTCAACTTTCTCTTCATAATTGCTGAGGGGCACAGGGCCCTGGGTGGGGCTTTGGTTTCCCGGGCGTTTCCGCACCCTCCTCAGCTCCCCGCCATGGAGTGGCTTCGGTCACCCAGGCTTTATTGTGGTCGGCAGGGAGGGTTCTGTGGGGGCGCTCGGTTATGGCCTTGGAATTGCTCGGGGCCTTGGGGCTGTTCGGCCAGGCAGATTGGGGAACAACAACAACAACAACAACTCGCTCTCCAATCAAACAAGTTAACTCAACTAATAATTATATAGAATATTTCATTAAAATATATAAATGAAGAGTAAAACATTAAATCACGAATTATATAAAGACTAATCATACGTCTGCCAGAGAGATACTTAAACAAGGTAAGGGGGGGGGGGGGGGACGTGTGCGCTTGGCGCCACAATCTGCCGGCTTTTATGGCCTGCGGCAAACTATGTCTGGCAAGTAGGCTACAGTACACTCTGAACACAAAGTATGTTCCTCGAAGTTAGTTTACTTCCTAAAGGCCTTCCTATGTACAAATAAATAGTCACATATACCCACTAATAATTAGTTAACTCTATCCCACCAGCAATTAATTTTAATTAAGGCAATACATAACAATATTCCCATATTCAAAATATGTTACAGGGGGGCAATGCCTAGTGAGTTAATTGCTCAATAGGTTGCGTTCTGAGAGTGAGGGTCTGAGTGTGGGGGTGAGAGGGTGAAGCGCAGAGGCTAAGCGGCTTCAGAGATGGAGTTGCTTCGAGCCGGGGTGCTTCGCATGTCTCACTCCCTAGACTGGAACAAGACCTCACGGGCCTCACCGTGTTCAGCGGTGTAGTGTAAAGGCTCGCAGCCTATGCCCGAGAGGGAGTAGTTGGAATATAGAAGAACAAAAAAAGTATACTGTAGCCTATATATATATATATATATATATATATATATATATGTATATATATACAGTATATATACTGTATGTGTGTGTGTGTATAACAGTGTAAGACAAGGAAATTAAGCCAGAGAAAGAAAGAGAGAGAGAGAGAGAGCGAACCTATCAGAGCCTGCAGTAATTCCCATAAACCACATTCTCCAATACACAGGCTCGTAACGCGCTCCGGAATTATTCGGTAAAAGATTCGAACCAGGCCGACCTTGAGAGCCCTGGAATATACAGGTACAGTCTAGGACAAAACTGTTGTCCATGGCCTGAGGCAGTGTGTTAGTTCACTTATCTTTGAATAACTTATCTTTTAATAGATGGCCCTTTAATTGCTGCTCATAACAGGGGGCGGGGTTAATACGGAGGTTTGAAGGAGGAGGAGACAAACCTGTGTGTGTGTGTGTGTGTGTTTGTTCGAGATCAGCACACAGAATAAGTTTAATGTTACACAACACACAGGCTATATTATAAAACTAGCCCATGTTGGAAGCCTAGATCACAAATAAGTAATGCACATCAGGTGTTATGTTATTTATAAAGTTAAATATACGAATAATCAAGTTTCTGCCCTTCTCACTTCCCAGTCCCTCCTCCTCCCCCTCTTTCTTTCACCCCAAGTCTCCACTCCCTTGCTCTCCCCTCCCCTTCCCACCCCCCCTTTTCTCTCTCTCTCCCTCTCTCTCTCTCTCTCTCTCTCTCTCTCTCTTTCTCTCTCTCAAGGACGCAAATGATACCCTCTAAATTACGCAGATAAATATTATGCGATTGCTTTAAATTTACTAATACATGACAAATTAACATACCAATATTGATTAGTAATAGGATAACTAGCGAGGCAGCGAACAACAAATGTTGCCCGCTGTCTCGCAGGTTATCCTAATCTTACTTAACACCTAACGAGCGGCCTAGGTGGTAAATAATATGTAGCCACCAGCGGGGTGTTTTTACCCAAAATAGGGCTGTTTACGTGATCATTTTCATGCCTAAATAAGACCCAGAGCATAAAACAAGTATCTATCCCTGAAAGGGCATAAACAGAGCTTTCCAATGACACCCCAACGATCCTTGTATGACCGCTAGTTCTCTTGCAACAATCGCGCAACACGAGTGCAAAAACCATGTAATTCGGTACTTTCCTTAAACAATTCACTGTGTAGCGAGTGTGAGAGGGTGGAGGAGGGTGGGATTCATGTCAGTTGGTCCACCGCGGTGGTCTGGAGCAGTCATATGCTCGCTACTCTCCTGCCACCACTTGTCTCTCTCTCTCAGCAACATTACGTGCTGAAAATGCCACACGACTTATGTTGTGAGCCGCCACATAGTCCAAATTTCTTTCACTCGACATATGATGCGCGCCGCTAAAGAAGGGTTAAACTACGATTCCCGAAGAACACTTCTATATCTGTTAATATATACTAAGTGTAACAATAATATGTGTGAGGTAATCAGTTTGAGACACTGGTTTATGTAAAGTATAATTCACCAAGGATTTAAATTATTTTTGTGTTTATGTGGAATAAGTTGGAAAATGCATAAATTTATGACCACATCTTTTAATGTTTGGGGAGACGACGCTTCAACCTCTCTCCTCTGTCCATAATATTCAAGCACCAACCCGCACACAAACACAGGATACAAAGCACACACACACACACACACACGATAGCATAAAACGCCATTACATACATGATCACATACAACTCACAGGGCACAAAGCACTCACACATGATAACATAAAACACCCACACCTACACACATACACACACCTTGATCCTGGCAAACTAGTAGAAGTATTAACATTTTTGAGGAAGTGTTGTTGCCCTCAGTGCGTGCCATGATCATTCATGAGCCTTACCCCATCCGGGGTTTAGCTGGTCCACAAGGGGGTGTGACATCTTCCCCATAGATAATTTGTGTTGAACACGGAGATCGGAGAAGGGCGAGAATTTGGCCTAGTGTGATACCCGCTTAATAAGTTGAAAATTGATTAACTCTGTTCCAACGAGAATACAGGAGGAAGTAGTTGATACAGCTGGTGGGTGGAGTTCATATTTATTTAATAAATATACATTGTAAGAGCTATGTTTACCTTTTAAACCCTTTATATATATTATATAATGTATGTGTGTTTCCAATGTTCACCGTAAACATAATAATGGTGAAATATTAAAACATTGAATAAAATGCACGGTAGCATACCCAACACTATAGTAAACTGTAAATGCACGGTATCATACCCAACACTATAGTAAACTGTAAATGCACGGTATCATACCCAACACTATAGTAAACTGTAAATGCACGGTAGCATACCCAACACTATAGTAAACTGTAAATGCACGGTAGCATACCCAACACTATAGTAAACTGTAAGTGCACGGTAGCATACCCAACACTATAGTAAACTGTAAATGCACGGTAGCATACCCAACACTATAGTAAACTGTAAATGCACGGTAGCATACCCAACACTATAGTAAACTGTAAATTATGTTTGGAGGATAATTATAAAATTTAGAAGTAACAGTAGAAAAGCCTAAGCAACTTATATCAACTTTTAAAGTTATTATAAATTGTTTAGAAAGTTGGATTATCGTTAACAGTTCAATACGATGACATATTTTACAGTAAAATATTACAATTGGTAGCGCCGAACTGTTTACTGGTCTTAGTGATAAATCACAGTAATGAAGCTAGTAATTTAGAATCCACCGATACAAGTATAATGCAATAATCATAGCGTGTCATATTACATACTAATTAAGGTAGATTATGTATTGGTCAATCACAGTGCGTGAATAATGGAATGGAAAACAATATATGCCCTCAGCTAAAGCTTTGTCCTAACTGAGCCGTTATTGTCATGTCTTTATAATACATGAACTGTTCGTTATGTGGTTATAATTTGCTCCAAGCTAGATTACAATGCGATCCAACTTGTTTGACGCGTGAATTGTAACATCCCTTCTCGATCACTTTTACATGTATACGACAAGTTTGGTAACTTTTAAGTGGTGTTCCAACGGAGCATATATAGTTATTTTCTATAATAAATTGTATGAGGTAATACACAGAATACGAGTTAATAATTGAGAATCAGTAAAGGTAAAATAAACAGTTCGTAAAACCCCATCGTAATATTTATTGACAGCTTTGAACACAATGAGGAGTATTTTATATTCGGCTACGAGAGAGAAGGGGAGAGGAAAAGAGAGAAGGGGGGAAATTGGGGAAGGTAGCAGAGAGAGAGGAAACAGAGGGAGGAGGAGGGACTGGGAAGTGCGAAGGGCAGAAACTTGATAATTCGTATATTTAACTCTATAAAAAACATAACACCTGATGTGCATTACTTATTTGTGATCTAGGCTTCCAACATGGGCTAGTTTTATAATATAGCCTGTATGTTGTGTAACATTAAACTTATTCTGTGTGCTGATCTTGAACAAATACACACACACACACACACACACAGGTTTGTCTCCTCCTCCTTCAAACCTCCGTATTAACCCGGCCCCCTGTTATGAGCAGCGATTAAAGGGCCACTATTAAAAGATAAGTGAACTAACACACTGCCTCTGGCCATGGACAACAGTTCTGTCGTAGACTGTACCTGGCAACTGGATGTACAGTACTGTACATTGGCGCTAATAAGTCATGTCTCAGCTATCATTATGCTTGGCTCGCTCTAAACTGTATTAATTTATGTCAAATGTTGAATAGGGTGGGTAAGTGTAGGAATATGTTTGTATATCTCACTCGAAATGAAGAAATCGAGCTTAGATATTGCTGATACCAATTATTGATCAAAAAATATATGTGGTGCCAAGTCATCACTTAATTGGCCGACTGTACAGTTTCCCACATGAGTTCTTTATCACCCAGGGATTCTCATTCTGCAAGTATTACATATTGCTGGAAACATTTTGAAAATTATAGTTAAAAAAGTAATTCAATCAACAGTTTGTAAAAATATGTATGCAAAGGAAAGTATATTCGAAAATTTATTATACCATTATTTGCATATAGAAAATGATGAGGTGGTAAAAACTTATTGCAACGACTGTACAGTTGCCCACATAAGTTATGTTCCTCGTTGTGATCTCGTTTGTGAAAGTAAAATTAGTATGAGTGAATTAAGAGTGTGGTTTCTTTCAATTATCAGTGGATTAGACAGATGAGTTTCCTCGCTAGACCTCCATCAAACTTAAAAAACACCCCCTAGACTCCCTTACAAAATAAATCTGTACATTTTTCTTCCGAAAAATTTCCCGGCTGAAGGCCAGCCCCTTCTAAAATTAAAGGCTCGCTATAGCTCTCCAGGAAAATATCGACACCTATAAATGGCATGAAGGGTCTAAATAGTGATAAAGAAATGGGGCGAAAGGTTACAAAATCGCCAAACTAATGGAACAAACGTCTTAAAATATAAAACACTAATATGCTAAACATGAGGGAGAAGGGAGTCCAGAAAAAGAGACTACCTCCCCCTTAACAATAAGAAACGCCACTCATAATTCAATCACCTAGCATTATATTCCCATGTATAAGATCACGATGAGGAACATAACTTATGTGGCCAACTGTACCTTTTAGTATTAGGACGCCTTTTGTATACTATTCTGGCTAACATTAGACGATTTTATTCAGCTTTGGAAGGCCCTCTAGGAATCATAGGTGTCAATAATATCTCAAAAAAATTCTTAACTTTAAAATGTCCGGCCCGGACTTCCCAAACTTGACTACTTCCTTTAACGTGACGATAGTGCGTTGTTATATGTGCGATTAGTTTGCTTGGGAAACAGATTAACTTGCTCATGTAGTAATGTACACCCTATGTGGTGGATTGTGTTCTTTTATTTAATAATTTTCATTTTAGTAAACGTTGTTTCCACATAGCGATTTTGATAATTTGATTTGACTTTATATTGTCCTTGTCCCAATTTTGGTTTGTTTAGTTTGCAAGTTTTACATTTTAATTGAATAGAATCGTATAATTTGAGATATTATACACTTGAATAGAATCCTATAATTTGAGATATTATACACTTGAATAGAATCGTATAATTTGAGATATTATAAACTTGAATAGAATCCTATAATTTGAGATATTATACACTTGAATAGAATCGTATAATTTGAGATATTATACACTTGAATAGAATCGTATAATTTGAGATATTATACACTTGAATAGAATCCTATAATTTGAGATATTATACACTTGAATAGAATCCTATAATTTGAGATATTATACACTTGAATAGAATCCTATAATTTGAGATATTATACACTTGAATAGAATCCTATAATTTGAGATATTATACACTTGAATAGAATCCTATAATTTGAGATATTATACACTTGAATAGAATCCTATAATTTGAGATATTATACACTTGAATAGAATCCTATAATTTGAGATATTATACAATTTAACTTATGATTTTACGGAAATATAATAAAGGATGACAAAAGGAGAGAGAGAGAGAGAGAGAGAGAGAGAGAGAGAGAAAGAGAAAACGATAGAGAGAAGTTGTCCAGTCCTTATTATCTAGAGCTAGGGTCTCTGGCCAACAACACAAATTGGAACTTGCTTTAATGTCAGTGATTCCAAATGCCCGGTATGGCTGAAATTCTAGGGTGAAATACTCGCCGGTGTAGGGCAGCGGAGGGGGGGGGGGGGGGGGTTGAATTGACCCGTTGCGAGGATGGGACAGGGGGGAGAGGGAAGAGTAATTAGTTGGAGACGGGCGTATTTATTTGCTTATTGTTCTATATTTTTGTTATTGTTTAGTTTCCTCCCAAGACCTCCATGAAACTGTAAACAAAAAGACCCCCAACAACCCACTTCAAGATAAATTATACTTTTTTCGGTAGAAAAATTTCCCGGCCCAAGGCTGGTTCCTCTTAAAATTTCAGGCTCGCTTTCGCTCGCCAGGAAAAAATCAACACCTAAATGGCACGAAAGGTCTTAATATTGACAAAGAAATTAGAAAAATCTTAAAATCGCCAAACTAATGGGCCGAACATCTTACAATCTCAACACAAATGGGGCTAAGCACAAGGAAGAGAGGGGTCAGAAAAACCATCCCATCCCCCTTTAATTGGAGACGGGCGATATATTATTTTGTTTTATTATTATAGTTTTCAGAATGTACGTACGTACGTACTGTCTATTTGGTAGGATTGATAAGATCGCATTGTTCTGCATGTGTCAAGGTTTTTTGCTAGTATATATTTTAGTTAGAGAGAGAAAAATAGTTACACAGAGTTACACATACCTTGCGGTCCCTACTAGGTGGTCCGGCCTTAATACTACTAGATAGGGGCAGTTTATAGTAGAAGAATAGGACAACAAAATTGAAGGCTCGCTCCCCACCCTCAGAGAGAGATTTACATAGATTTACATAGATACACTGGCCACACATATCTTACGATCCCTACGAGGTGACCAGGACTTAATCCTAATAGAGATAGCAACCCTAAGAGAAAGTGGAAGGAAAGGATAGCAAAGATGAAGGCTCTCTCCCCACCCTCCGCTCCCTCCGGCAATATGCCGTACATGAAAATAGTTAGAAGTGAATAACCTTGCAGGGCTTGGAAATCGCCTGAAGGAATTTATAGTATAGTTAGAAATGGAAAGGAAAAGGCATGCACACCTTCACTTTTTATTTTTTTTTTTTTTCCCTTTTCCAACTGAAAACGTTTTCATTTCCGCCAGGTTCTCTTATCAGTGATCAGCTTCTACTGCAGACCAACTTTTCTGTGATATGTGTCTAACCTTTTTTTAAATGTGTATATCGAGTCACTGTCAATAACTTCATTAGGGAGCTTATTCCACTCATTAATAATACTGTGGGTGAAGAAATTTTTAGTTATGTCTAGGTTCGCTTTCCTGCCTGTTAGTTTTAATTTGTTTCCTCTTGTGGAACCTTCTTTGGCTATCTTAAATAGATTATTAGAATTTACGTTACTAAAGCCTTTTAGTATCTTAAAACACTCTATCAGCTGTCCCCTTGTTCTCCGTTTCTTAAGCGAAAACAGGTCGAGTTCTCTTAATCTCTCATTGTATGGCTTATTTCTAAGGGAAGGGATTAACTTTGTTGCTCTACGCTGAACGGATTCTAGTTTCTCTATGTCTTTTTTTAAGTAGGGAGACCAAAACTGCACAGCATACTCCAGATGTGGCCTCACAATACTTTTATATAGTGGTACAACTATGTCTTTACTATGACAATGAAAATTTCTTTTAATGAAACCTAGCGCTCTATTTGCTTTGTTAGATGCTGCGGTGCATTGGCTTGTAGATTTTAGATTTTCATTGATAAGCACTCCTAGGTCTTTTATCTGTGATACGCTCTTTATCTTTTCTCCATTCATATGGTATTCGTATTTGTTGTTTCGGGAGCCTATTTGTAGTATCAGGCATTTGTTTACGTTAAAGGGCATCTGCCAATTTTCTGACCACTTTGATATCTTGTTTAAATCTGATTGCAGGCTACTTCTATCGCTTTCTGATATTATTGCATTTCCTATTTTAGTGTCATCGGCGAATTTGGAAATTATGTTATTAATGCCGTTGTCTAAATCATTAATATATATTATGAATAATAATGGGCCCAGAACTGAACCCTGTGGGACTCCACTAGTCACCGGAGTCCATTCTGATTCCACTCCATTAATAATTACTCTTTGTTTTCTTTCGCTTAACCAATTCCTTATCCAATTAAGTGTGTTGCCTTGTATTCCTAGATTCTCGACCTTCTGAAGTAATTTATTATGAGGGACCTTGTCGAAGGCCTTCTGGAAGTCCAAGTACACTATATCAAGACTTTTGGTAAAATCATTAATCTTAAATAGGTTGTCATAAAATTCGATAAGGTTCGTTAGGCATGATTTTTTTGCTCTGAAGCCGTGTTGACTATTATTAATAAGATTATTATTCTCTATGAAAAGTACAAGTTCGTCTCTTATAATTGATTCTAATAGTTTTACAACAACGGAAGTTAAGCTAATGGGTCTGTAATTCCCTGGTTGTTTTTTATCTCCCTTTTTAAATATTGGTGTAATATTCGCTGTCTTCCAGTCAGTGGGTAATTGTCCATGTTGGAGTGACATGTTAAACATTTTGGTTAGGGGTTCGGCAACTTCATCTTTGACCATTTTTAGGATTTTAGGGATGAATAGGTCTGGGCCGGGAGATTTATTTATTTTCAGTAATTCAATCTGTCTAGTGACGCTTGATTGGCTAATTTTGAAGTCAGGGAGCACAATGTTGCTTGTTTGATTAGTAGCTTGTGGAGTGTTCGTGTTGGCAGCAGTGGTAAAAACGGAGCTGAAATAATTGTTAAGTGTAGAGGCTATGTCTTTGCTATCTGTTTCTAGAACACCTTGAGTGTTAAGTATGGGTCCTATCCCGCTTTTGATTTGTTTGCTACTGTTAATGTATCTGTAAAATTGCTTAGGATTAGTTTTACTATCTTTAGCTATGCTTATTTCATAATTCCTCTTAGCTGTTTTTATTAGTGATTTTACTTTTCTTCTGGCGGCCAGGTATTGCTTACATATGGTATTATTCTTTGTTTCTCTCTTTAAGTTGTATAAACGATTTCTTTCCCTAATTGCTCTACTGATATTTATATCGTACCAAAGGGGTTTGTTTATTTTCTTACTGTGTCTTTTACGCATTGGGATATGTTTCTTTTGAGCACTCATGAATATTTCTTTAAATCTTTCCCATGTATCGTCAATGTTGGTGAGACCTTCGAGATGCAGATTAATATCTTTTAGGTCATTTCTTAGGCTATTGAAGTCTGCCATATTATAGTTGGGAATAAAAGTTTCACTAGTGCTGTTTGTGTGCGACATATTAATTTGGAGCCTGACGATATTATGATCACAATTAGATATTAATTCCCCAACTTCTAAGTCAGAAATTAAATTTTCGTGGGTCGTTATTACTAGGTCTAAAATATTATCTCCCCTCGTGGGTTTCTGGACTAATTGATATAAGAAGTTATCTTTAATAAATTCGGTCATTTTTTCTGATGCATGGCCAGACCCTTTTACATCTCCCCAATGAATATTAGGAAGATTAAAATCGCCTATTATAGGGGTTTCTTTTGTTGATAGAGTTTTTTCTAAATTATTGTATAAGTCTATATCCTCTTGATAGGTATGAGTTGGACGACGATATACGACAACCACATTAATGTCTATATCCTTGTTATTAATTTTCACACATAACAGTTCTGAGTTATTAGAAGGAATTTGAACCTCAAGTGAGCATATATTTTCTTTGATATACAGTAATACACCTCCTCCTCTCTTACCTACTCTGTCCTTGTGATATAGTTTATAGGAATTGATCTGATATTCGTGTGTGAAATCGATATTGTTGGTGTCTATATACGTTTCTGTTATCGCAATTATATCTATTTCTTCATTTAGTAACATAATTCTTAGTTCGTCAATCTTATTTCGTAGACTTCTGGCATTAAAATACATTAATTTGATTGCTTGTTTATTCTCTCTCGATCTTTTGTAAGTGGGGGAATCCGACAGCAGTGACACGTTCGGTGGTTGGAGAGAGTTTAATAGTTTTTTTGTTCGGGTAAAGAGTGATTGAGTCGTACGGAAAATCTAGGTGATGGTACGGGTGGAGCAGCGGGAGAGCTGTGATTGAGGGTAGGGAGTGAAGGCGTAATGGAATAAAGGGGAGGAGAGGGTGGTGCGAGATAGGGACGTAGCGGGGTTTTGAGGCAAGGAGAAGGGAGTTTGGGAAAAGGTATGGGGTAAGACCTTGGGGAAGGATTAGGAAGAATTAGGTTCTCTGAGAGAGTAGGGTGGCTTATCAGGCTTTTCTTTGTCCTGTCAGAGTTTGAAGGGGATTTGTGAGAAGACTGGTGATTATCCCTAGTTTTCTCGTGGGCGTTGTACACAGCTGCATTTAATTTCGCAGCTAGCCACGTGGAACCAGTGTGGGAGAGATGAATTCCATCTCGCTTGAAAAATTCCATTTTCCCTTTTACTTCATTAAATGGGTTAATGAATGCGACTTGCTGTTGGATGCAGAGTTGATTTAGGGACTCGTTGATGTCATTGGCCCTGAGATTACTGTAACTGCTTTCTTTCATGCGGGGAGGGATTCCTAGTATGATACAATTTTTTATTTTTATTTTTTGCTTCTTGGATGAGTGTTTCATATTTGGTCATTATTTGTTTGCTACTTGTGTTACCCCCGGGGTGATGGAGGGGGTGATGATTTATAGAGTGTGATATAACCCTATTTATTATCAAGGTATCTTTAGTGTTTTTCAGACGAATTCATATATGCCAGTTCTTTAAAATGTCGCTAGACGTTTTCCTTGCATATTTTATAAAATCATATGAGAGAGAGAGTCATCCATAGGCCTACATACAAATATCATATAAGCTATGTATATATATACAGTGTATATATATATATATATATATATATACTGTATATATATATATATATATATATATATATACAGTATATATATACTGCAAATACAAATCCATCTTAGAAAATAGTCGTATATATTCAGTAAATAATCTTGCATCACGGATAAATTACCCTCCTTCTCTGTGTACCCTTGTAGTGTTTACTTGTTTGCTAAGGGCAGATGGGCCTTTTTTGGTCTATATTAATATATATTTTTAGTTTCCTCACTAGACCTCCATCAAACTTAGAAAATCATCCAAGAGATCCTCCTTCTAGAACAATTTGTACATTTTTCGATAAAAAGTGTCCCGGTCGAAGGCCAGTTCTTCCCAAATTACAGGCTCACTATCGTTCGCCAGGAAAAAATTCGACACCTATAGCACGAAAAGTCTTAATATTGAGAACAAAAAATGGGGCGAAAGGTCTCAAAATAGACAAACTAATGAGGCAAACATCTAAAAATCTGAATAGTAATGGGGCTAAACATGAGGAAGAAGGGGGGCCAGAATAATGACCCATCTTCCCTTAAGTAAAGTAGCCCCTTTTCCGTGTACTGGCCCGGCTTAAATCACGGATTGACTTACACGTCTTTGATCCGTGTTGACAGAGGTTCTACAAGGTATTCACCGTGTCCAGGATACCGTGTTCCTTAGTGCAGTCTGGGAATGTGTGTGTGTGTGTGTGTGTGTGTGTGTGTGTATTCACCTAGTCGTAGTTTACAGGAATTGATCTGCGCTCGTGTTGCCCTGCTTCAGTTCCTATTGACTATCCAGTTTACTTATAAAGTCGTGGATATACACTTGCAATTCATTCACACTATTATAAAGTCGTGGATATACACTTGCAATTCATTCACACTATTATAAAGTCGTGGATATACACTTGCAATTCATTCACACTATTATAAAGTCGTGGATAAACACTTGCAATTCATTCACACTATTATAAAGTCGTGGATATACACTTGCAATTCATTCACACTATTATAAAGTCGTGGATATACACTTGCAATTCATACACACTATTATAAAGTCGTGGATATACACTTGCAATTCATTCACACTATTATAAAGTCGTGGATATACACTTGCAATTCATTCACACTATTATAAAGTCGTGGATATACACTTGCAATTCATTCACACAATTATAAAGTCGTGGATATACACTTGCAATTCATTCACACTATTATAAAGTCGTGGATATACACTTGCAATTCATTCACACTATTATAAAGTCGTGGATATACACTTGCAATTCATTCACACTATTATAAAGTCGTGGATATACACTTGCATTTCATTCACACTATTATAAAGTCGTGGATATACACTTGCAATTCATTCACACTATTTTAAAGTCGTGGATATACACTTGCAATTCATTCACACTATTATAAAGTCGTGGATATACACTTGCAATTCATTCACACTATTTTAAAGTCGTGGATATACACTTGCAATTCATTCACACTATTATAAAGTCGTGGATATACACTTGCAATTCATTCACACTATTTTAAAGTCGTGGATATACACTTGCAATTCATTCACACTATTAAAAAGTCGTGGATATACACTTGCAATTCATTCACACTATTATAAAGTCGTGGATATACACTTGCAATTCATTCACACTATTTTAAAGTCGTGGATATACACTTGCAATTCATTCACACTATTTTAAAGTCGTGGATATACACTTGCAATTCATTCACACTATTTTAAAGTCGTGGATATACACTTGCAATTCATTCACACTATTATAAAGTCGTGGATATACACTTGCAATTCATTCACACTATTTTAAAGTCGTGGATATACACTTGCAATTCATTCACACT
This sequence comes from Paralithodes platypus, assembly GCA_032716605.1. Taxonomy (NCBI): domain Eukaryota; kingdom Metazoa; phylum Arthropoda; class Malacostraca; order Decapoda; family Lithodidae; genus Paralithodes; species Paralithodes platypus. The sequence continues at coordinate 31,912,504 of CM064566.1, forward strand.
ATTTTTCTTTCATAAATAAAATCATGACGAGGAACAGAACTTATGTGGCCAACTGTACGAGTGTCTAAATATAAAAGTGGTAATGACAAGGTAGAATCAAGAGAGATTTTCTTAGATTTACATAGATACACTGGCCACACAGATCTTACAATCATTGCGAGGTGGCTGGGACAACTCAAAGGCATATGATATGGAGTTGCTGGAACTCCTGTTTCATTTGTGTGGCTTCCCTTACTGTTTCTCTTTGTGTCAAATCTACACAGAGTAATCCAGCTAGCTCTCACAAACACTGCCCTATATATTTCGCTACAAAAAAAAAAAAAAAATCTCTCCAATACAATATATATATATATATACCGGTAAAATATATATATATATTGTTATGAGGGGAGGTTCGGGGAAAGCAGATGCTCTAATAGCCTAGTCCACAGCACTGTCCAAAAAATAAATACCGTAGCAAAAAGCCAACAATGCTGTAGTCAACCCAACACTGCCCACCGTACTACACTAACCCTGCAACAGACACGCTCTTAATATCTGACTAAAACACCAAGACACGCAGGTTCTCTAGGAAAAGGGGTTATCCTCCTCTTTGCTCTATTAAAGCAGTAATAAAGGAGACACAAAAATATATCTACTGTCTCAGAGTCGGGGGCCTATCCGACTCGGGTTGATAGTGCCATTAGTAATTCAAGAGTACCTCTAAGATTATTCTAAACTGCGCAAAAGTGCCAAAACACAATACTGCTAGATTCCCAGAACAATTCATAGCATGCCCAGTCGCTCAGGAACCGAGAATAATACGAAACAAAAATTATGGGAAGAGTTCAATGCAGTAACTTAAGGGGAGGTTTTTAGTTGGTTCCCTAGACCTCCATCAAGCTTAAAATTACACCCCCTTGAGTCCCTTTCAAGATAAATTTGTACATTTTTCGGTAGAAAAATTTCCCGGCCGAAGGCCGGTTCCTCTTAATTTACAGGCTCGCTGTCGCTCGCCAGGATAAAATTGACACCTGAATGGCACGAAAGGTCTTAATATGGGGTGAAAGTTCTTAAAATCGCTAAACTAATGGGGAAAACGTTTTATAATATCAAAAGCAATGGGGCTAAACATGAGGGAGAAAGGGGTCAAGAAAAAAATCCCTCGAGTGGATATCTCCCCTTAACACATGAAACACATGGGTTGACATCTCAGCAGGTTGATACTGGCTGTCAAAACGCTGGTGCAAACAAGCCAGTCATCAAACCGCTGTAGATATCAACCCCAATAATACATAATATAAACGTACAATAATAATTCACAATGCAGTAGAATAAAGGAAAATAACTGGAGGAGTAGTGTGAACATAACATACAAGAATGCCAGTAAAATGCAATGCTCCTATCTAACAAAATGCAGAACATTCTAGATGCTAGCTAATAGGGTTAATTTAGAAATAATTATAATCAAAGTGACTCCAGACTTGTTATGCTACTCTGTACTAGGGAACAAACGAATATATGCAGTTATTAAGGGATCTAGAAAGCAAGCCTACCACACACAGAGCAATGCGTGTGGTCGATACAATGTCAGTCTCGGGAGTGAGCTATGTAGCTACTTACGCAGCCAAGGGAGTCCCGGGGCCCACGTGGGTGGGAAGGAAGGGTTCCAAGGGCCGCCAACCTACATAATTAAAATAGGTACCTGTGCTCTTACTAATAACACAGGAGTAATCAATCAAACATAAGACATCATTAGGTAACTTATGATAAACTGAAAATAATCCCAACAGGGTTAAACAAATTATATAATTACACTCGTGGCAACAAAGACAATGTTACACTGTATGGTGGACTAATGACGGCAACACCTCGCCACGAGGCACACGAAGGGAGAAAGAACTAAAGAAAGGCAGCTGGCTTCTCCCCCCTACACAGAGGCTATTGTACAAATAAACACACTTGCAACTGAAACAGGTTATAGGTTCAGTTGGGAGTGACAATATATATATATTGTTATGCGCGTAGATTATTTTTACTGCATTTAGAATGGTTCGTTATGTTAACTATCGTGAAGCTGAGAACCTAGATTAACCAACGGGGTCAGAACTGGCTTGGAGAATACAAAAAGGATATCAATCTCTACCAAAGTCACAGAATACACAATTGAGGTTCACACGTTTTATTTCTTATATAGCTAGGGTACAATATGACATGAATCGAGTCTCATCTATATAGAAATGAGCTTGAAGGAATATGGATCATAATAATTGGTATAAAATACCTATAAATTCACTTTGTATAATAAGTGAGCAAAAGATGAACACTAGGATAAAAAATATGTACAAAGAACAACGTAGTGACTCAATATAGAATCACAAAATAAATAACACAGAGAGGTTTGGTCTCAACAACAAATAATTAATATCCTGAAGGTAAATGGCAACTGCTAGAGGATTAGCCGACAAGGTAGATCAAGTTTACTGCTACGCGTACTCACAACAGATTTTGACTATGAAAATTAGGATATTAAGTGAGGTCTGAATACCTCGCACATTAATTCGTAAAATAAAAGATAAATATCTTAATAAACTCAAAGAGTCAAAGCATTGAAGAATAATCTCATTCAATGAAGAATAATTATATAAGCCAGTACGCTTGGCTGAACATCGCCTTGCTGCGGTTTAAGCATGGTGAAGGATTGACTGGAATAGTTAAGCCAATAATAAATAAGGTAAAACGGATGGTGAGGTTTGGAAGCGGAATCTTTTAACGCAGTTCTACGAGACACACTTAGAACTCTCTCTGTATACACTTATCCTGTAATAACGTACCAAGCCAACAATAAACATAATATTAAGATCTGCTGGGTGTTCACAAGAATTACGTGTAGAGCGTTGTATAATTATCAATCCCGAACGAATATATGTAAAGCTCTGATCTAGAATATAAGAGATATATTCACAGAAGTATACATAAATCAATCCCTGCAAATAGAGTGTGGAATGTTCTCGCAAATTAGGAGAGAATTGACAATCTCTGATATTAACGTAAAATGGAACACTGCATATCTTAATCACCCTTCGCAATATTTAAAAAAATAAAACTTTATACAACGAGAAGGACTTAAGTTTTGGGATGGAAGTATAGCTGACGTAGCACTAGAGAGATCTGATCAGGCGTAGTAACCAGGTCCGACATAGTCCAGGGGGCGTCCCAGACACACACACACACTCCTATAGGTATCCTCGCTGGTCCTCGGGACACACCTCCGTCGGGTACTTTTAAGGAGAGAATGGCTTGTCCCATACGGAAGTACTACCGCAATCGAGATCCTAGGGATGCTGCGTACAGATTACAGATTTCTATGTGGATGAGAGACAAAAGGCAAAACTGCTTGTGACGAGTGCCTCCCCCAGAGTTAAAAGAGCGACAGAGCCAAAATCAAGGAACGTTCGAACCAAAATGTCGGGACACACAGAGTTTGAAACAATTCAACTCTTTAAAAGCGGGCATGTTTGTTGACATGACCTAGCTGCTGGGCGAGTTTATTTACGGAAAACGAGCTTCATTCCATGCTCTTTTTCATGCATAAACAAGAGCCGGAGTGTAATACAATTATATATCCGTGAAAGGGCGATAATAGAGCTTTCCAATGACACCTGAAACATCCTTGTATGACCACGGGTTATCTTGTAGCGATCGCGTAACCGGAGGTGAAAATACCCTAAAATAAGATAATTTCCACAGTTTTTCCCTAGTCTCGCGAGATATGGAAGGGGAACGAGACACAGTTCGTGCCAGAGATGGCCCCGCGGTGGTGCCGAATGGTTGAAGGCCGCCTATCATCCTCCCAATGCGTGGAATCTCTCTCAGAGCTCATAATGTGCTCAAAATGGCACCAGTCATATGAAAGGCACCACAGGGGTGGCCAATATTCTCTCCCCCGTCATATGACGGGCACCGTCGGTTAGGTGTTAAGTCATAGAATGAGGGAAAGATGGATTCAGGGAGAGAGTTCCAGAGCTCAGCTGTTGAATAGAAAAAATATTGGGAGTATCATTTCATTCTTGAGTTGGAGAGCTATACATAGTAGGGGTGGGATTGTGTTGCAAGACGGGTACTACGTACCCTACGTAGAGGAGGTGGTATGCATTGAGAGAGCTCTGTGGAACACTGATTATTGTAGTAGCGATAGAATAGCGAGAGAGATGCAATATTGCGGCGATATGTCTAGTGCAATAGAAAGGGTCTCACCAAAGTCCCAAAAGAAGGATGCCGAAGAGTTAGTAATATATGAAAGAATATCACCAGTAGAGCGACCCTTAAGGAAGCCATACTGGCGATCTGATAGTAGATTATGAGAAGATAAATGCTTAAGAAATTTGGAAGTAAGAAGAGTTTCAAAACCTTTAGAGATACAAGATATGAGAGCAATTGGACAATAGTTGCAAGGTTGAGAGTGGTCACCCTTCTTTGGGACAGGGTTGAATGAGCAAACTTCCAGCAAGAAAGGAAGACGTTAGAGGAGAGACAGAAACGAAAGAGTTTGCCTAGCCAGGGAATCAGCTCGGAAGCACAGTTTTTTAGTACAACAGGAGGAACACCATCCGGACTGTACCCCTTCTTAGTATCAAGCCCAGAGAGGGTAGAAAGTACACTTTTAGAAGAGATTAGGATATTAGGCATAAGTAGGAGAGGGAGGAATAGCACCGGAATCATCCAAGGTTGAGTTTCTAGCGAAAGTTTGAGCGAAGAGTTCAGCTTTGTCAGAGGAAGAAGTGATGGTCAGAGTGGAAAAGGGGAGGGAAAGACGAGGAAGATTTTTTTTTGAAGAAGTTTTTAGCTAGATGCCAGAAAGCTTGGGAAGAGCTAGAGTTGGGTAGTTCAGTACATTTATTATTGATGAAAGAGTGTTTGGCAAATCGAAGAACAGATTTGGCTTGACTCCGGGCAGAAACATAGGAAGAATGAGATTCTTGAGTTTTAAGGCGGTAGTACCGTTTGAATGCTTCCTCCTTCTTTCGGACAGCAGTAGATCAAGCGTGAGTAAACCAAGATTTTTGGCATTAGTCTGAGAGAGAGAAGATGGCATGTATGCCTCCATGCCCGATAGGATTACCTCGGTAATGCGTTCAGCACTCTCCGAGAGTCCCCGGCCATGGAAGCAAAAACTATTCCATGAAAAATCAAAGAAGTACTGCGGAAAGCCTCCCAGTCGGCAGCGCCAAAGTGCCACAGGCGCCGCCGGCTGGGAGGATCGGGTTACCGTACTGAAGAGATAGGACAGGTGACAGAGATAAGTTTTAGGTCGGAGGAGCCCAAAGGCGAGAAAGATTGACAGTATAAGAAGAAGGGTTAGAAGTTAGAAACAAGCCAAGAATGTTGGGCCGATCTCCGAAGCGATCCGGGATACGGTTGGGTTACTGAACTAACTGCTCTAGGTCATTTAGGATAGAGAAGACGTAGGCTTGTTCACCAGGTTGGTCAGTAGTGAGAGAGGAGAGCCATTGCCGGTGGTGAACTTTGAAATCTCCTAAGATGGAGATTTCTGAGAAAGGAGAAATGGATAGAAAGTGTTCCACTTTTGAGTTTAGATAGTTGAAGAATTTGGGAAAGTCGGTAGAGTTAGGGGAAAGATAGACAGCACAAACATACTTAGAATGAGAATTATAGGATAGCTTGAGCCATAAAGTTGATAATTCAAAGGATTCGAAATCGGGAACACGAGAGCAAGTGAGTTTGTTGTGCCTTTGGTTTTGAAACTAGGATAGAGAAAGTAGGAGGATACACAGAAGAGGCTGCTGGCAGTTGCTTCAGACACCTGCGATTCAGTGAGGAAAAGAAGGTCAATTTTGTAGGAGGAGAGATGGTGTTTTACAGAGTGAAAATTAGAGGAAAGGCCGCGAATGTTGCAAAAGTTAATAGTAAGAGTGACAGGCCGTGGTCCAGAGCATTTAGAGGGGTCGTCATTCGAACGTCGGGGCATTTATTTCGTTTTTATTTTGATGTGGAAGAATGAAGTGTGGTGTGCATATTTAGTGTAGTGAAGTGGATAGGAGGAGGAAGTGTTTGTATATATACATGTATATATACTGTACATATATATATATATATATATATATATATATACAGTATATACAGTATAAATCAAATACCTTGAATTTAGCTTCTTATCACTCTTTCAGCTATGGGGGAGGCATGCATTTGTTACAGGCAGATTTGCTTTGTGTCTCCTTTATACACATACACATAAAACAAAAAAATGGTAGAGATAGCAGTCCTAAGAGTAAGGGAAAGGAGAGAAAGAGAGAGAGAGAGAGAGAGAGAGAGAGAGAGAGAGAGAGAGAGAGAGAGAGAGAGAGAGAGAAAGAAATGAAGCATTACTGAAGAACCCCATTAACCAGTACAGAGAAGGAAGGGGAAGGGAAGGAAGGAAGGTAGCATTATCAACAGAGAGTATAGTCAAATGTAATAGTTCTCAAAAACTATGATATTAAGAGGAGATGGGTCGTTTTTCTGGTCCCCCCTACTTCCTTATGTTTACCCCCATTAGTTTCAGATTATAGGACGTTCGGTACATTTGTTTGGCGATTTTAACACCTTTCCCTCTATTTCCTTTTCAGTTTTAAGACCTTTGGTGCCATTTAGTTTGTCTACCTATCTATCTATTGCCTGACGCCGTGATCGCCGAAGGTGTGGCCACGAACGAACCGCCCCCATGCACCTCTGTCCCCAGTCAGTCGACACCCGTCCTCCAAACCAGCACCGCGTTCATCCATATACTTCCTCACTTCATCCTTCCACCTCTCTTTCGGTCTACTCTCCCTCTCTGTCGTTCCACCTCGCTCTCGCCCCCATGCACCTCTGTCCCCAGTCAGTCGACGCCCGTCCTCCAAACCAGCACCGCGTTCATCCATATACTTCCTCACTTCATTTTTCCACCTCTCTTTCGGTCTACCTCTCCCTCTCTGTCGTTCCACCTCGCTCTCGTACACCCTCTTAGTCATTCTCTCGCTTTCCATACGTTCCATATGCCGAACCATCTCAAGGTGTTCCTTTTCACACTTTCCAGCACATCTACCTCCACACCACACCTCCTTCTTACTTCCTCATTCGTCTGTCTATCCCTCCATGTAACTCATTTCCACCCCTCTCACTCTTGGTCTGAGTCTCTTTCTTCAACGTCTATGCTTCGCTTTCCGTAAGTCAGTGTCGGGATTACCACACTGTCATGCAAGGACTTCTTCACTTCCATACTGACCACCCTATTTCTTGTTACTGCTTTCAGCATTCCTACAACCCTCTTCCCCTATTGCGCCCTCTCCCGTACTTCTTCATCCATAGTCCCATCTTTACTTAACACACTGCCCAGATACTTAAATGAGCTGACAATCTCCATAGCCTGACCGTTCAACTTCACCTCACACGCTGTGGCTTCACCCCTTTCAAAGACCATAACCTTGCTTTTCCCCACATTTACCTTCAGATTCCGTTTTTCGCATACTGTTCCAAACACATTTACCTGACCCTGCAACTCCCATTCATTATCGCTCATCAGAACTGTATCATCAGCAAACAAGCATTCCAGGTAGCTTCCACTCATTTCCCTCCCTTATCAACAATACACCAACATCCACTGCTCTTCCTTGTATTTCTTTCATGACTCCATCCATATATACAGTAAACAACCACGGGGACATCACACACCCCTGTTTCAACCCAACATTCAGGTCAAAGAACTCGCTCTGCTCATTCTCCACACGTACTGCCGCCTTTGCACCCTCATACATGCTCTTCACTGCTTTCAGCAACTTGCCATCTACTCTGTATATTCTAAGTACTTCCAATCTTGGAAGACTATGGCCTAGCAGATACTAAGTGTTTTAAGTGCGGAATAACCAATGCAAGAAAGAATTCGCGAAAATGTTCCGGCTGTCTTAGATCTATTAATTTATCTTGTGCTAAGCTGACAAAGAAAACATCAGGAGAACAACCAAACTGGAAATATCTCGCATGCCCAGGGCCCACTGCAGAGCCAACCGGGGCAACACCGGCAACACCGGTCGCCAACTTGACCCAACTTGTGACCAAATGGAAAGCGCGGATCCATGTCCTTGCCCGGGTACCTAAAGGAGCCAGAATCCAAGTGGCGGAGGCCCTTACAACCATCATAAAGCAGGCCCTACAGCTCAAGACACCCCTCGCATGGGCACGGCTCCTGGGTTTCTCCTATGGGGCCCTCCGAAAACCACCCAGAACCAACATACAAGACCATCTTCAGGTTTCACTAGCCATCAGAGTGAAACGTCAAGTAGCACAGTATATGGATGGAAACAAACTGGTGGAACCCCCCGAACAGCAACCAAACAGGGCCCAGAAGCACCAGGACAACGAAGAGGAAGAGGCTGAACAGCTACGTAAGAGGGTCGCGGCGAAGCTGGCGGATAGTGACATCAAAGGGGCCGTCAGACTGTTGTCCTCTTCAGAAGGTTTTGCTGGTCAAGGCACCGAAGTTGTTGAAGCCCTAAAAGAAAAGCACCCACCTACACCTAGGGACCTAAACCTCCCACCTGCCCCAAATGACCAGATGCGCCAACCTTTAGTTGTCACGAAGGAGCAGGTGGTTGCCGCAGTGACTTCATTCCCAGCAGGCTCAGCCGCGGGCCCAGATGGTATCCGACCCGCCCACCTCAAAGGCCTCTTGGGTCAGGGATCAGGTGCTGCTGGGGAGGCACTCTTGGAAACCCTCACCAAATTCATCAACATGGTTTTAAGAGGGGAAGTACCCGACTGTGCCACACCCCTATTTTTTGGGGCATCACTCTGTGCACTGGCAAAAAAAGATGGCGGTGTGCGCCCAATAGCAGTAGGGAACACCTTCCGCCGCCTTGCCACAAAGGTGGGTTTGAAACCACTCTCGAATGGCCTAGGTCAACACTTAAGACCAGTTCAACTAGGTTTCGGAACTCCACGGGGGTGTGAAGCTGCTGTACACGCAACCCCCACCTACCTCAGCCAAGCCCAAGAAAAACGAGTGCTTCTAAAGATTGACATGCGGAACGCATTCAACAGCATTCGCAGGGATGTCTTCCTCCGTGCAGCTCAAGAACACATCCCCACTCTGTACCCCCTACTTTGGCAGGCTTATTCCAAACCTTCAATCCTGATTTTTGGCAAGACGGTAATCTCATCAGCGACCGGGTTACAGCAGGGAGATCCAGGTGGTCCTGCTCTTTTCTCAATAGGGGTGGATGCAGCAGCTAACAAAGTAAGGTCAGAACTGAATGTATGGTACCTGGACGATGCAACCTTGGGTGGGTCAGTAGAGAACGTTCTAACCGACCTAAATAACATCGTAACTGACCTCGGCCAGGCCGGGCTAGTGATAAATGACACCAAATGTGAACTTGTCCTCCTCAACCACACACGTGGACAAGGAGAAGAGACTCAGGCCCTGTTTCGAAACATATTGCCAGATGTGAAGATCCTTCAGGAGCACCAGCAAACCCTATTAGGTTCCCCACTAACTCTGGCAGCAATCCCACCATCACTTCAAGTTAAAAAGGAGCAGCTTCAACCTCTCGTGAGTCGCCTGATACACATCGATGCCCACTCAGCTCTGGCCCTGCTCAAGAACTGTTTCTCCATCCCAAAACTGCAATACCTCCTGCGCACATCGATGACTTACACGAACAATGGTGGCCTCCAAGAATTAGACAGCATAATCCGAGAAGCAGTGACTAGCATCACCAACATGGAATTTAAAGAACGGACCTGGACACAAGCCATCCTTCCTGTCCGCCTCGGGGGCTTGGGCATACGGAGAGCCTCGGATATTGCCTCCCCAGCCTTTATCTCTTCCCTCATCGCGACCAACGACCTTGTATTGTCCATCCTTTCTTCTCAACCCGGAATGACACTTAATGGGGACGTAACAGCAGCGATTAACACATGGAAGGGAAGTACAGGAGTAGAGGAGGAGCCTCAGGGTACCTCCAGGAGCAAGCAGAAAGCGTGGGATACCATCTCGGTGAAGAAAACTCAAGAAAATCTCCTAACCAATGCAGACCAGGTTGCAAAAGAACGCCTCCAGGCAGCCGCCCGTTCGGAGAGTGGCTTGTGGTACACGCCATCCCCATCCCACCTCTTGGAACTCACTTGGATGCTGAAGCGCTCCGGGTTACCATCGCGCTCAGAGTGGGTGCGGCAGTTTGTCACCCACACACTTGCAAGTGTGGTGGGTGGATGGATGCTCAAGGTCACCATGCCTTGTCATGTAATTACAACGCAGGCCGCCTGCCAAGACACTCTGCACTAAATGATGTCATAAAACGGGCCCTGCAGAGTGCTAACTGTGCATCAATCCTCGAACCACATGGACTTCACAGAGAAGACGGCAAACGGCCAGAGGGGATGACCACTTTCCCTTACAAGAATGGCCGGTGCCTCGTGTGGGATGCCACATGTGTTGACACTTTCTCCACAACCAACATCGCCAGAAACGCCGACGAAGCAGGTGAAGCCACCCGGATAGCAGAAAATAAAAAGCGAGAAAAATATCAAGCCATCGCCAGAAATCATCAGTTCGAGCCCCTGACATTCGAAACTTCAGGAGTCTTCGGCCCTACCACCCTTAAGATGGTGAATGAAATAGGCCGTAAAATCAGAGAAGTTTCAGGAGAACCCCGGGAAACCCTCTGGCTCAAGCAAAGACTAGGGATGGCTATCCTCCGGGGCAATGCCACCAGCGTCATGAGCTCAGTTCGACAGGACTGGGTCATGCCACTGTGTGAGGCCCGGGCAGGAGTGGTGTATCCGTAGTCTTTCCACAGTAGGGTAAAACAAAACATAAACTTTATTTGTATGTAACATGTGTGATGCACATAAATAAAAGGGGATGTGTCAGATGGTTGAAAGCCACAGTTTCTCGCGCGTTTGGGGCTAGCAACACGTATTATGAAAAACATGCATCCTCCTTCATTCACTGTCCCCCCCTTCACTCACTCAACCCCACAATTTGCCGGAGGATAACAGGTTTTTAACAATACGTAGACGGAGGTCTTTTTAAAAAAAATAAATCTGTCATAGGCCTTCTCCAAGTCCACAAAGGCAACATACACCTTTTATTGCTTCTCCAGATATTTCTCCACAACACAATTCAGGGTAAACATCTGATCTACACATCCTCTTCCGTTCCTAAAACCGCCCTGCTCGTTACCTATCCATTTCTCTGTTCTCACTCTCACTCTCTCAATCACTACCCTACTGTACACATATTCCTTGGTGGTTACCACACACTCCTCTTTCCCCTTTACTCTTATAATAGGGGACTATTCTGCCTGTCTTCCAGTCATCAGGTGCACTCCCCTTTTCCCATGCTAGTTTGCACATTTTCCATACCCATTCGTTCACTATCTCACCACCATACCTCAACATTTCCCCACACACACCATCTGTTCCTGGTGCTTTCCCCAACTTCACTCTGTTCATAACTTCCCACACTTCTGACCTCCTGATCCCCACCGCCTCTTCCACTACTTCTCTTCTTCTCCTTCCCATACCCCATCCAACTATGTTTGCTGGCGCTTCATTCCTTACATTTAGCAACTCGTTGAAGTACTTCTTCCATCTTTCTACTCTCTCTTGCCTCTCGGCTAGCATTCTCCCATTCTTATCTTTTACACCCTTACTGTTTCTCTTGCTACCTTCCTTAACTTTCTTGACTTCTTTCCAGAACAGTTTCTTACACTCCCTCCATTTTACACTCAGATTCCTTCCAAATTCATCATCTACTCTTCTCTTACTTTCCTTCACTACTCTCCTCACCACTCTCTTTCTCTCCACGTACCTCGCTCATTTCTGACTCTCCAAATCTTCATTCCCTCTACTACCCAACCACTCTCTATATGCTTCCTTCTTGTCTTCCACAGCTATTTTTACCTCTTCTGTCTACCATGCTGTACCTTTCACTCCCCTCCCTCTTCTCCTTACTCCACACACCTCCTCACATGCTTCACATATCTCTTCCTTAAACACCTTGCTCATCTCCTCCACTTCCTCCATATCTTCCAGGTCGAACCCACCTAGTCGTCTTTCTACTGCTCTCCTGTACTCTTTTCTGATGTCCTCCTCCTGTAGCCTCTCCACCCTCCTCGCCATTCCACCCTCCTCTCGCCTCCCTCCAGCTCTCACCCACTTCTTTTGTATCCTGATTTTAGGTACTACTACATAATGATCAGACACACCCCCTCCAATATCCCTATACACCCTAGCATCCAGCACAAATTTCTTCATTCGCTCATCCACACATATAATCAATCAGTGCCTTTCGTTCCACCACTGTCTTATCCTTATCCTTCATCTTCCGCACCACTTTTCATGTGCACCTGTGTATCATTCTGTGTCAGAAGAATGTGTTGGCGATCCACAGCCTCCTCCCCACACATACGTCCACAAGTGCACTACCATTCCCATCAACCTCTGACGGAACTCCCCACCCTCCCACCACTCCATCAACTTTCCTATCACCCACCTTCCCATTCATATACCCAATCAGAAATATTCTTTCGTTCTTGCCAAACTTATTCAGACACGCCTCCACATTCACCCAGAACTCCTCTTTCTCTCTTACAAGTGTATCCTCTATCGGAGCATACACACACACAATCACCCACGTTTGTATTCCTACTTTCATTCTCACCCACACAATCCTTGAACCCACAGACCCATAGTCTCTTACACGCACCTTCCACTTGTTACTTACAAACACGCCACTTCTCTCCCTGCTCCCTCACTCATTCCAGCACACACACCCATACCACACTCCTACTCTCTCACATCTGTACCCCTCCATTTGGTCTCTGTCATTCTACATACATCCAGCCTGGCATTCACTAACATTGTTTACCGAAAAATTTAAACATTTTACTTGAAGGGGGTTCTAAGAGATTTTTTGTCTATGCTTGATATAGGTCTAGCGAGGAAACTAAAAACAATATTAATGTTATACCAGGTTTTTACCGGGTTTAGATTGGATTTTGGTAGGTTCTACTTAACTGGAAAAGTCAAAGTCACACAACATATGCACAGAAGAAACAAAGGGTAACATATAACATTGTGAACATTATATGAACAACTTTATTTATGTAATCACTAAGTATAACAATACAATTAATTATGCGTGAACAAATGGTTAGAATATATATGTGCCGAGAACGGTCAAGGATCCGCATGGGAACTAGGAATATACTTGGTTATCTCTCTCTTTCAACATGTTTCATACACCTTAATTCACTGGTGTGCAATATTTGATACATTATTCTCTCTCAATATTATACCTCATCTTTAGTCTTGATGAAGATGCCTATAGCTAAGTTGAATCATTACTCTTTATTTGACACTCATATTTTAGAATCAATAAACGGGTGATATAGAAATCTCACAACTATAAGAAAAATCAAAGTCTAAATGGCAGACTCTGTTTTCGTAAGGTTTCACTTGGTCACACAGGTATAATAATAAACAGAGTTTAAATGGTGGACTCTATATTTATAAGATCTCACCTGGGCGCACTTAGTGAGAAATATACAGAGTCGAGATTGTGGACTCTATTTTTATAATGGTTCACCCGTCGCACTGATGTGAATTAAACAGAGTCTAAATTGGCGCCTTAATAACTATTTCACCTTGTCACACTGGTGTATGAGTGAGAGTGGATTTTCAACATTTATTTCTAGGCTAACACTTGAAGATTGGAGTGACGAACGTAGCTTGGGTCGAGAGGAGATAAATTTAGTCTGGTCTTCTAGTTCTCCGTTGGGCCGTTTAGGTGGTCCTGCCGTGTGGATGGGTAGTTTGGGATACAGGTGGATTAGCTAGATTATATCTTAAATGATAGTTCCTTGATGTCATGACATTGGGCACTTGCACCGGACTAACACGAGTAATGAGCTAGGACATGTCCTGGGGCTGTGGTTACTCGTCTATCCTGACCGTTATGCTAATCGGTGATGAAGTTCTGTTTCGGTACAGTGACACCAGGGTCATCTGTTGACACAGTATATTAACCCCTTGTGTGCAGTCACACTTTATTTTTATATAATCTCTATTTGGTGAATTGTATATTTAGTTACATATTCTGTTATACATATATTTGTTTAAGGTTAGGTTATCACACCTGGTGGCCTATTTCTGCGAATTTCAATTTTATTATATTCGGTTAGGCTATTCAACGCTGGTAGCCTATTATTGCGTATTTCAATTTAAAAAAAAAACTTTTGGTTAGGCTATCGCCCCTGGAAGCCTAATTCTGCGTATCTCAACATTTTTGTTTTCGGTTAGGCTATCACCCCTGATAACCTATTTCTGCTTATTTCAGCATATTTGTTTTCGGTTGAAGTGATTGAAGTGTTTTTCAAAGTGAGTGAAGTGTTGTAAAGTGAGTGAATTGTTTTTAAGTGAGTGAAGTGATCTGAAGAAAGTGACTGTCACCATGCCTCGCGCTTGTGCGAACTGCGCCGGTAGGTTTGGTGAGTCCATGTTTGCTACTATCGATCTTCAAGTCTGCCGGCTCTGCCAGCAACGAGAGAATTTTACAGTGAAATTAGATGAAGCCTACAACAAGATCAACGTCCTCACCATGAAGCTGGAATCACTCCAAGAATTTGTAACACTCAACGTTGGAGTGCCACAAACTTCAATTGTCACCGCAACTCCAGCAGCCACCAACGCCCCAACGTCAACTGCCAACAATTCAACGCCTACAGTAGCCATTTCAGCTGATGTTTCCGATACTCAAGATACAAATAGCGACTCTCTTCCCCCTCAAGAAAACTTCCGTGTCGTGAGGAACAACGTTTGCCCCAAGACCAGGAAACACATACCGATTACCGAGTGTCAAAACCGTTTCCAGATACTCGCAGACTCAGATGACAAAGAGGAAATAGAAGAAGTCCGGCTCGTGGGAGACTCGATCATACGTGGTCAGCTCACAGAGTTTTGCGCCAGGGCACCTAAGACCAGGAAGCGTTTTTGTATCCCTGGTGGTGGTGTGGATGACGTAGTTGCAGCAGTTGACGAAGTATCAAAGCTGGCCCCTGCTAATACAATGTACGTCATCCACGTTGGATCCAACGATGTACAGCGAACCCGGTCGGAAGATTTGCTTTTAAAGTACCAGCAGCTGATCAAGTCGTTTAAGGAGAAGTCATCAAGGATCATCGTCTCAGGAATCGTCCCCCGGCTCGGTGTAGAGAGCCGATTTTACAACATAGCCACCAGCACAAATCGTTGTCTAGCAAACCTCTGCAGGAAGGAGAACGTGGGATTCGTCGACACCTGGGACAATTTCTACTACGATGACTATTTGTTTTCGGATGATGGAGTTCATCTGAACCAGGTGGGAGCAGCGCGTTTTGGGCGTCTTCTCAACGATGCGGTGAAGGATTTTCGGAGAAGAAATCGACTCAGCACAGGACAACCAGGAAGGAGGACCGAAGACAGCGAGGACGGCAATCTACAAAGGAATTAAATACTAATCCGTCAAGAACCGCGAATTTGGATAAAGCTCCACCAACACGACCCAAATTCAAAACCGTCAGGGATAACGACCGAGGACCGAGGACAGCCATGAATGTAAATGTAGATCCGACCAGAACCAAAAATTCGATGAAAGAACGATCTGCGAGTTCTAAAACCGCAACTTTAAAGGTTTTCTATGCAAACGCTCGTAGCATACGCAATAAATTTTCAGATTTAGAGGAACTAGTGTTTACAGAAAATTATGATGTGATTGGCATAACAGAATCTTGGCTCAATACACAAGATAGAGACTTTTTAGCAGAGTATTCACTTCCCGGTTATGTAATGTTTGAGAACAGCCGAATAAATAAAAATGGAGGTGGCGTTTTATTTTATATCAAAGAAAGTCTTAACCCGACCCTCGTGTCAAAACCTCAAATTGTGAACGTCGACACATCTTTTGTGCTAATAAAAAATAATAAAGGTACAAAAATAATACTTGCGTTAATATACAGACCTCCAGCTCAATCAGTGCAAACTGACCGAGAAATTTACGAACAAATTGCAGATGTAAGTAACTCACAAGATACCGTAATTTTTGGCGACTTTAATTTACCTGTGACCAAGTGGGGCGATACTCTTAATTCACACTCCGGACATGACTTGTATACGAACTTGCAAGAGAGTTCGCTTTATCAATTTGTTCGAATGCCGACCCGTGGTAATAACGTTCTTGACATTGTACTTGCAACAAAAGAAGAATTGATAGAGAATTTGAATGTTGGTGATGAATTCAGTAACAGCGACCATCGTACGATAACTTTCACTTTAAAGTTTACTAGTAACGAACCAAATAGTAGCATCGAAAAAGTCCCTAATTTCAAGAAAGCAAACTTCCATAAACTTAGAGCTCTGTTTAAAGAAACTGACTGGAGCTTTTTAATTAACAATAACGACATAAATACATCTTGGAAGTTATTCGAAACCACTTACCTAAAAGCAGTGCAAGACTGCATACCATCGAAAATACGGCGTCCAGGCCATAATAATAAGCCCAAATGGTGGAATAAAGATATTTCAAACTGCCTGCTTGCTAAAAAATTTGCTAATGATAGATTAAAATCCTCACAAAATGACGAAGAACGGGTGAAATTTGTAGAGCTACGACGCAAAGCCAAAAAGTTAATTAAGCAAAGTAAAAAGACCTTAGAGTTACATATTGCGAATCAAAGTAAAACAAACCCGAAAGAATTCTATAGTTATATCAGAAAGAAAAAAGTAGTTACTTCAACTGTTGGACCGTTAGTCGATGAAAAAGGAGAATACACCAAAGACGAAGTACAAATGAGTAATGCCCTCAATACCTTCTTTGCATCAGTTTTTACAACAGAAGACCTCAGTGATATCCCTACACCATCGCCGATTCAGATTGATAATTCAGATGTTCTAAGCAATATCACCGTTACAGAGAGAGAAGTATTGAATTGTTTAGATAAACTCAAGGTATATAAAACGCCAGGACCTGATACAATCTCGCCTAGAGTTCTAAAGGAAGATAAGAATGAGCTCTCCAAACCACTGACATTACTATTCAATAAATCCTTGCAGTCTGGAACTATGCCTGATCAGTGGAAGCTAGCCAACGTAACACCGATATTCAAAAAGGGCAGCAAATCCCTACCCAGTAACTATCGTCCAATTAGCTTAACCTCAGTTGTATGTAAAATGCTAGAAACGGTCATACGAGACAGACTCGTAAATCACTTAGAGGAAAATAACATACTTAAAGATACTCAACACGGCTTTCGTAAAAAACGTTCCTGTTTAACAAACCTCTTAGACTTCTTCCACGATATCCTCAACCTCTACGATGAGAGTAAAGCTGTAGATATTATATACCTTGATTTTCAAAAGGCCTTTGACAAAGTTCCCCACAAACGTTTACTGCTAAAACTAAAAGCGCATGGAATACAAGACGGTGTGTTGAAATGGATAGAAAATTGGCTCAGCAACAGAAAGCAAAGGGTAGTCATAAACGGTAAGGCATCTAAATGGACCAATGTAAGTAGCGGGGTACCCCAGGGATCGGTACTAGGACCAATTATCTTTCTAATTTACATCAACGACATAGATGAGGGTCTCACCTGCACAATCTCAAAATTTGCTGACGATACAAAAATTGCAAATAGCGTACTCTCAAAAGAACAAGTTGACGATATGCAACACAATCTAGATAAATTGTCATGTTGGGCCCAAATTTGGCAAATGAGTTTCAATGCGGATAAATGTAAAGTACTACATGTCGGATACCTAAATGAGAAAGCAAACTATTCGATGAATGGCACTCAGCTTAAGAATGTAAACAGAGAAACTGATCTGGGAGTAACAATATCGAGTAACCTAAAACCGAGTCAACAATGTTCAGAAGTTGTTAAGAAGGCAAACAAAATAATTGGCTTTATAGGCAGGTCATTTGAGCATAAATCCAAA
This sequence comes from Paralithodes platypus, assembly GCA_032716605.1. Taxonomy (NCBI): domain Eukaryota; kingdom Metazoa; phylum Arthropoda; class Malacostraca; order Decapoda; family Lithodidae; genus Paralithodes; species Paralithodes platypus. The sequence continues at coordinate 31,930,495 of CM064566.1, forward strand.
GAAGTTATCCTAACCCTTTACAATTCCTTAGTCCGCCCTCTTCTGGAATACTGCGTTCAATCCTGGTGCCCTTATTACCAAAAAGATATAAACAAGCTAGAACGAGTTCAACGTAGAGTTACCAAAATGATACCTAGCCTAAAGAACAAACCATACGAAGAGCGTCTTAGAGAATTAAATCTATTTCCTTTAACCCAGCGCAGATTAAGAGGCGACTTAATTCAAGTGTTCAAAATCATCAAAGGCATCGACAATATGAACTGTAGTAAGTACTTCACTATCGACCAATCTAATTACACGCGGGGAAACGGTTGCAAAATTATTGGTAAATCTTTTAACTCGCACGAATCTAAGAATTTCTTCTTCAATCGAGTTGTCAACTTGTGGAATGGGCTTCCCCGAGACGTTATAGACTGCAGCACCGTTGATTCATTCAAATTCCGCCTAGACAAATATCTCGCATCAAACCCGCGACTGACTGCGTTTGTAAATGAATAACTTTATCCTCCCCTCAGTTACTAACCCATATGTCCCCTACTAACTTCCTAGTCCTGCCACGTTAGTGGCAGGGCAGTAGTTCCCTTTCCAATGTTCCCTTACCCACTCTAAACCACTGTTTGGACACTTGATCCTCAGTGTTTTGGAGGACAAGCAACCTAGAAGGGTCACTAGACCTGTTGTTGCTTGATTTCCTTTGTACTCCTTTGTACTCCTTTGTACTTAGGGTCTTTAATACAATGCCTCTAGTGTCATGACACAGCGACAAGGTATCGGGCTAACGCGAGAAGATAGTAAGATCATGAACTTACTGATTTCACTCGATCTTCCACTTACCGTTATAAGAGGTTCAAAGAACTCAGGGGCGGTGTTTAAACCTTTTAATTGTAAGTGTCCTCGACCATGAAGTAAGGACTTTTATATGTAGAGTGCCGTTGTTAGCAGTATCTCACAAAGCCCTAACTAGTCGAATGACCTTTACCATGGCAAGTATCTTTCTATAGTTTTAGAGTGCAGTTTTGGCAAAAGATGTAAGGTGGGGACATGTCCGACGGTTATGCTTCTAATACCAAAGGTGAAGCCTATTAGGGATCCTTTTATTAAACACTATACCACGGCATGTGATAATATTAATTCCTCAATAGGTAAAATAACTCCTCAGACCTCGAAAGACATTCACCATGGTTTCAGTACAATCCTTGAATGGGAGGGTAATTTTAGGGCTAGATTGCGAACATGTTCGTTAAACCAAGCCTTAGAATAGCTTGCCTTATCCAGGTTTTCGTCGGGGTAGTGACGCCATTGGCTGAGATGTCGCAGGTCAGGTCATAAGTACAGGGGGGCGTATTCTGGGGGGATTAGGAGGACCCCCTAGAAGTTTGCGGGCAGGTGAGTAGACCTCTTAGCGGAAGAACGGCGTAAGAGTCCCTGTTGGACCTTTTGTCCCTGACTGAACACTATTTTCTTTGTTGTGGCTTCGTGGTGTTGGTGTGGAGCTGCAATGGTTTTTCCTGGCATGGTTGGTAAATCAGGTTTGATGGTGGCAATTCTGGCGTCTCGTTTGGTAAGATGTAGTGGTGCACAGGAGGGCTTTGGGCGGCTAGGTGTGGTGGGCTTTGTTCTGGTTTTATTTCCTACACATGGTTTTGATGGCGCGTTGATCTTCCGTGATGGAAGTGAGTTTTCCTCCTCGGTGTAGGTAGTCTCTCCTTCGTCGGTTTCTTTCCTCTTGTGTGGTATGGTGCTATTCCTTAATCTGGTTATTTTATTTAATATATTTTGTCAGTTAATGGACCAAACAAACAAAAACACTATCCCCTTAATAAGCATGATCACATAAGGACAATTATAATAAATACTCTGTCAAATATTATAGCTATGAAAGGGGTAATTTACATGTCCATAATAATCTATGCAATGAAAAGTATAATCTATTTAATTAATTTTACTCCCAACACCAAATACCTCCCAATTAATTTAATGAAAGTATGTGATCCTCCCGGGATTCGAATCTGGGATACCACATACAGATCCTAAACACTCTAACCATTACACCATCAAGACAGTTAAAGGTTAAGTACATGACTACGATTATTTATCCATTTATCAAATAATGGATATCAATCTAATCATGTACTCAGACCCAACTGCACACCGAAGAGCACACAACTGCACACCGAAGAGCACACAACTGCACACCGAAACAAATGAATAGAAGTCAAATCACTATCAACATACACAGTTATAATCTATTACTTTGTCATGCTCTTTTTATAGCATTGATTATTGACACTGTATGGACCTTTTTATAGCATTGATTATTGACACTGTATGGACCTTTTTACGACGGGAAACAAATAGGCTAGTACTAAGCACTACATATTAAAACACACGAAGGAACTTAAGGGGAGATATTTTTGGTTTGCTCCCGAGACCTCCATCAAGCTTAAAAATATACCCCCAAGACCCCCTTTCCAGACAAATGTGTACAGTTTTCCTTCTAAATTACATCGCTATCACTCGCCAGGAAAAAATCGACACCTATATGGCACGAATGGTCTTAAAACTGACAGAAATAGGGCGAAAGGCTTTAAAATCGCCAAACTAATGGAGTGAACGTTTAAAAAACTTAAAACTAATGAGACTAAGCATGAGGAAAAAGGGGGTTCAGAAAAAACCCTTTAGGTGAAAATCTCCCCTTAAAATAACAAAGTGTATAAACAATTTGGTTGGGCGGGTGCCAAACCCCGAAAGGGGTTGAAATAGGGGAGCTATTTCCCCCCCCCCCCGCCAAAGGCGGCTTTCTACGGCCTTTCCTAGCTGATGCTGAGAGGATTGGGTTCTAGTCATGTGGTGATGGGCTGGTCTATAAGAGTGAGAACTGAGCGATCTCTGCCATACCCATGGCTTACTCTGACTGTTCCTTTTACTTATATATTTTCTAGATCTCAAGTGACGGCGTCTTTTCCGTGGACTGACCTCCCAATCTACCAAGATGGGAAGCCAAAGTGTCACATTTTTCCTTTGCCCCTCAACTTTCTCTTCATAATTGCTGAGGGGCACAGGGCCCTGGGTGGGGCTTTGGTTTCCCGGGCGTTTCCGCACCCTCCTCAGCTCTCGGCCATGGAGAGGCTTCGGTCACCCAGGCTTTATTGTGGTCCGCAGGGAGGGTTCTGTGGGGGCGCTCGGCTATGGCCTTGGCCTTGCTCGGGGCCTTGGGGCTGTTCGGCCAGGCAGCTTGGGAAACAACAACAACAACAACAACAACAACAACAATTTGGTTGTCACCAAACTCTTGAATATGCCTTTACAGCAGAAGGGTCAGAACTCAAAGAGGAAGGGAAGGGGAACAGAATATATTGGAAGTTTGCTCAGTATACATATACTGTATATGCCTTATTCAGCTAAGGAAGGACCTCTAGCAATAAAAGGCTTCAAACTATCTCAACCAACCCTTTTAACCACCACAGATCCTTCCCAAGCTGCATAATATCGTTTAATTAAAGTAGAATAATATATAACACACGTCGCTGGTACTCAAAGGGTTAAGGGGAAGTCATTTTATTTTATTTTATTTATTTTATTTTTATTTTATTTTTACTTTTATTTTGGGGGTCCGGACCCATTTCTCCATCATGTTTAACCCGATTAATTATGAGATTTTAAGATGTTTGCCCCATTAGTTTGGCGATTTTAAGACCTTTCATTCCATTTCTTTCTCATTATTAAGAACTGTTGTTTGTTTTCCTGTCGAGCGATAGCGAGCCTGTAATTTAGTAGGAACCGGCCTTTGGCCGGGAAATTTATCTACCGAAAAATGTACAAATTGATCTCGAAGGGGGTCTTTGGAGTGTTTTAATTAAGCTTGATAGAGGTATAGAGAGCAAACTAGAATGAAATATACAATAAAAAGATATACCATTTTGCAGCTCGAATTGAAGTTTTTTCAGAGTTTTCCAGCATTGAGTTTGGCAATTTGACATATTGCAAATGTGTTCGACAAGATACCATTTTAAATCGACTGATACAATCTCTAAAAGGCAATGTATTGGTCCAATATAGACATATAGCAATAGATCGACATTCTGCATAACGAAATGACATTTCATGTTAATTTCGATTTGTTGCATCCAGATAGACTCGACATATTGCTTCTTAAAACCGTTAATGCAGGCCAACAAATGACAATTCAACATCTCAATTAACATTTCGAATATTTTGAAAATACGTTTTTCATATATTTTCGACAATGGGTCAAGCTCATCACCATCGTCTACATAAGAGCCAATAAACAGATTGTAAAAGCTGACATGTTATATAACTTAACTTTTTATGTCTATATTATACCATTTTGCAGCTCGAAATTGCCATTTTTCAGTATGAAATGACACTTTAGTTGCTAGTTTGAATGTTAATCATATTTATTTGACAAATGACCATTGGGTATTGACAATCTGCTCTAAAAAGAAGCAACATACAATTTTGAAATGAAAATTATTAATTTGTTTCGACGTAATGCAGTTGAAAACTGCAAATCCCACAAATTTCGTCATTTCGAAGCCTGACTTCGACAAAGTGAAGTCAGGATAGTCACGCAGCTATCAAATTCGGCAGTTCTAACCCACCAAATGGATATTTTGCGTGTACATTTCGACATTTGCAAATAGAATCTACACCAAATTCGACAATGCTACATTTGAAATTTAATTACTTAATTGTACATTACAGGCATAATACCACTTTATTATTCAAAAGTAGGTTATACATTCTATATATTATTATGAAACATTTAATGAAGCACTAAATATCGGAACTGATTATATACAAGATGATGAAAGGGTGATCCTAATCCTGGATAATGCTAGAGTACACAGCAAACTGAACTATGTTGAGTAATGCCATGTCCGGAAGCTTCCTCCTTATAGTCCTTTCCTCAAGATTAAGGCCTTGGGTTTGAACAAAACATAAAAACATAAACAAATTTAAATTTCTATGAAAACATTACACACTGATATTTGGTATTGATAAATACGCTCATTGAACGTATTTATCAATACCAAATATCAGTGTGGGGGCACTCGGTTATGGCCTTGGAATTGCTCGGGGCCTTGGGGCTGTTCGGCCAGGCAGCTTGGGGAACAACAACAACAAAAACAACAACAAGTCCTTTCCTCAATCCTATAGAACATGGTTTCTCAAATGTAAAATGCGCGGTAAAACAAAGGTTAAATCTAATTCATCATATTGTGGATAATGAGAGGGCAGCCGGTGAGGAAGGTTATAGCATGAAAGTTTGGAGGGAACATCACCTCCAGCAGGTAACAGAGATGAGTGTACAATCTGTCACTCAGGAGGATGTAGTGGCCTTCTATAGGCGATCCATGGGGTACCTTCATAAATGTGTGGGTCGGGAGGACATTTGGGATGACTCAAACTGTGGGCTAAACAAAATAGAAAACCATGATAACCTTTGTTTATATACTTTTTATGTATAGATATAGGCCTTTGTGTTAAGTATTTTAACACATTATATAATAAGAACATAAGAACATAAGAAAATCGGAGTCTGCAGAAAGCCGATTGGCCTAAGCAAGGCAGATCCCTGTCCCACACAACCCCAATTACAAAGCCCAATTATAGGCTCAACACTCTAATACCCTGAGGATCATCTTACCAAAACGGTTAGAGATTAACGCAGGATTACGGGGGTCTGCAGAGCGCTGATTGGCCCAACCCTGCTGATCCCCCTTCACACCCAACCCTTCTCGTCCATATGCTTATCCAATTTTATCTTAAAGCTCCCTATCGTTTTTAATCCCACTATTGCACTTGGTAGTCCATTCCACCCATCTACAACTCTGTTACCAAACCAATATTTGCCTATATCTTTTCTGAAACGAAATTTATCTAATTTGAAACCATTGGTACGAGTTCTTTCGCTATCACTGAGCTTTAGTACATTTGTCATGTCCCCTTTGTTAATCCCACTAACCCACTTGAACACCTCTATCATATCCCCTCTAACTCTGCGTCTCTCTAACGAATGTAAGCCTAATTTCTTCAACCTTTCTTTATACGGAAGATTTCTAATATTATGGATCATTTTTGTCATTCTACTGTACGTTGTACTCTCTCCAATGAATCTATGTCCATTCTGTAATAAGGACACCAAAATTGAACAGCATAATCCATATGGGGTCTCACTAATGACAAGTAAAGTTTTAAGATAACATCAGCAGTTCTGTTACTCACACTCCTAGAGATGAACCCGAGAATCCTGTTTGCCTTGTTTCGAACGCTTATACACTGTTGTCTAGGCTTCAAATCATTGCTAACAAACACACCTAGATCTTTCTCACAAATTCGAGTTTTCTAATTCCATATTAGCTAGTTTATATTTAACATTTGTATGCATCTTCCCTATCTTTAATACCTTGCATTTGTCAATGTTAAACTTCATCTGCCAATTTACTGACCATTCGTGTAAGGTATCTAGATCCTTTTGGAGGTACTCTATATCTCTATCTGAATTAATTGTTCTCCCCATTTTGGTATCGTCTGCAAATTTACTTATCCTACTAGTTATACCTAAATCAAGGTCATTTATGTATATAACAAACAACAGAGGACCTAATACAGATCCCTGGGGGACACCACTTTTGACTGCTCCCCATTCTGACTTCGTACCATTTATGCTGACTCTCTGCTTCCTACCAATTAGCCATGACCTAATCCATCCCAGCAACGCCCCACCTATTCCATGTGCCTCAACCTTTCTCATCAATCTCTCATGGGGGACTCTGTCGAAAGCTTTACTGAAATCTAAATATATTATATCATATGACTTGTCATTTTCTACTGCTTCATATACCTCTGAGAAAAAACTAAGCAAATTAGTAAGGCAAGAACGTCCCTGAGTGAATCCATGCTGAGAAGAATTTATTAAATTAAATGTATCTAAGTGGTTTCTAATTTTACTAGCAATAATTGACTCTAGTAGCTTTCCTATGATTGATGTAAGACTAATGGGACGGTAATTGGATGCTATTGATTTGTCACCTTTTTTGAAGATCGGAACTACGTTTGCAAGCTTCCAAGCTTCTGGAACTATACCTGTCTCCAATGACTTGTTAAATAAAAATGTTAATGGGTAACTTAACTCATCCCTACATTCTTTTAATACTCTAGCATATACCTCATCAGGACCAGGCGATTTATGAGGTTTCAGTCTGTCAATTTCCTTAATCACATCATTTCTACTTATAGTAACTGTACTTAACCTATTTTCTATACTATCGCTATATACCTTACGGACTTCTGGAAACTGTGCCAAATTTTCATTAGTGAAAACGGAAAGAAATTGACTATTTAATGTACTGCACATTTCTAAATCATTTTCTGTCATTTCTCCTATCGAAGTTTTAAGGGGACCAATTACATCTCTAACCTTGGATTTATATAGTTGGTAAAAAGCTTTAGGATTATTTTTTGAGTCATTGGCAACCTTAATTTCATAATTTCTTTTTTCTTTCCTAATATCCTTTTTTACCTGTCTTGATAGATTCTGATAGTAAGCAAGTATGTGAATTTCGCCTTTCCTAATTTTTCTATATATTCCTCTCTTTTGTCGAAGAAGATCTAATAGTCTATTATTCATCCATTTGGGTTGGTTGGGGTGGTTATAATGTAGAAACATAAAGTAAAGTTAAATAACATGTCAGCTTGTACAATCTGTTTATTGGTTCTTATGTAGACGATGGTGATGAGCGTGAACCTTTGTCGAAAATATATGAAAAACGTAATTTCAAAATATTCAAAATGTTAATTCAGATGCTTGATTGTCATTTGTTGGCCTGCATTAACGGGTTTAAAAAGTAATTTGTCGATGTAGGATATTGATAAGTCTATCTGGATGCAACAAATCGAAATTAACATGAAATGTCATTTCGTTATGCAGAATGTCGATCTATTGCTATATGTCTATATTGGACCAATACATTGCCTTTTAGAGATTGCATCAGTCGATTTAAAATTATATCTTGTCGAACACATATGCAATATGTCAAATTGTCACACTCAATGCTGGAAAACTCTGAAAAACCGTCAATTTGAGCTGCAAAATGGTATATATTTATAATGTGGTAACATACTTATACACAAAGGTTTATAACTATGCACAAAAGGTATATAAACAAAGGTTACTAAGGTGTTCTTTATTGTTTATCCTACAGTTTCAGTCATCCCAAATGTCCTCCCAACCCACACATTTATCGTGGTACTCCATGGATCGCCTGTAGATCCTCCTCCTGGGAGACAGATTGTATACTCATCTCTGTTACCTGCATTATACTTTTGAGAAACAATCGGTTCCGAAATTTAGTGTTCTATTAACCGTTTCATAATAATGTAAGAATTTATAACCTACTTTTGAATAATAAAGTAGTATTATGCCTGTAATGTACTCTTACGTAATTAAATTTCCAGTGTAGTATTTTCGAATTTGGTGTAAATTCTATTTGCAAATGTCGAAATGTACACACAAAATATCCATATGGTGGGTTAGAACTGCCGAATTTGATAGCTACATGACTATCCTGACTTCACTCTGTCGAAGTCAGGCTTCGAAATGACGAAATTTGTGGGATTTGCCGGTTTCAACTGCATTACGTCGAAACAAATGAACAATTTAATTTCAAAATTTAATTTTTCCTCTTTTTAGTTCAGATTGTCGAAACTCAATGGAAATTTGTCGAATAAATATGATTAACATTCAAACTGGCAGCTATAGTGTCATGGCAATGGCAATGGCAATTTCGAGCTGCAAAATGGTATAGTAAAAGTAAGCAATAGAATAACCTTCCGTTAATTATAACAACAGAAATACACTATTATCCCTTAGAAAATACGATTATGCTTTACTTTTCTATTTTCTGGCTATTATTAGACGATATAATTCAGGTTGGGAAGAGTATTTGGAAGTCAGAGGGGTAATTGTGATAGTCCTTACCCATATAATTTCCACATATCCTTTCTAAGCTGTATAAAATCGTTTAATGATAGCCAGAATACACTACCAATATACGTCATCATCTTCAAAGGGTTTAACAGGTTCACATAATTAGTGCCAGTCGGTTTATCTATTGAAATTATGAAACGTAAACAATCTAACAACTTATTATGCCTGTCAAATTTATAACACTTGAGCAATGAGCACCCAGTTTATGAACTAAAGACCAAGGAATAGAGTAGGTATTTCACAAGCTATTTTTCCATTAACCGCTTCTGTACCGGCAACGTATTATCAATTTTGTTCTAGCTCTATTTAAACAATTTTGTTCAGTTTAAGAAGGATCTGTGGTGGTAAAAAGCGTTAAGCAGGATAGTTGGAAGCCTGTTAATTGCTGAAGGCCCCATTGAAACTGAATATCATCGTCTAATAGTAGCCAGAGTAATGTTAAAAGGAAATGAATGGGTTAATTCTTGTTGCCAACTTTCCCCTGATCTGGCTGCTTATCATGAGTATAACTTGTACATAATATCTGTCATCTATATCTATTTGTCCTCAGTCTTCATTTCAACATAAATTTAAAAGATCTCATAAATTAGACTAGCATATTGCTGGCCAGAGGTCCTTCCTAAGCTTTATACAATCCTCTAAAAGTTGCCATAATATTTTGAAAAGAACGTCACCATTACTGAATGGTGAGGGTAGGTATTTTATATATTTTATTTTTTATATTTTATTTTGTTATTTTTTCTTCATTTATGAAGGGGTGGGAAGACGTTATTATTAGCCTAGGGAACAAACTAAAATACATTGCTTGAAAATGGCGACAACAAGCAAAATCCTCAATATACCATAATAGCCCCCAGGACGTCGGAGCAGATAGTGTTAAGACCATACGAAAATGGGAGTCTGCAGAGAGCCGATTAAAAAGGGAGATCCCTCTCACACCCAACCCATCTCGTCCATATGTCTATCTAATGTTATCTTGTAGCTCTATCGTTCTTGATCCCACTATGGCGCTAGGTAGCCTATTCCACATTTGATTTTCTATGTGGATGAGGGAGACAAAAGACAAAACTGCCTGTGACGAGTGCCTCCCCCAGAGTTGAAAAAGTGACAGGACTGTCAGGAATATTGTGTCATATTGCTTTGATAGGTGTGAATAATCTGGTTAGGCTGTCTGATCATAGATGGCGTCGTTCATGAGAGCGAGTGTTGTGTGTATGCGTTGGTGAGTTTCAATTTTGGATTCGATACGTTACGAGACTATGTGATACTGTACAGGTATGCGCACTAGTGTAGATTGATTCATTTGAGTTTCAGATGGTTTGTTAGTGTAAGTGATAGTTGTATAATTAATTTCTTATTTTCTTTGAGGTGGGTGTTCGGGGTATCGAATGTTGATTCGTATGTGTTTTGACTTTCATGAATTATTGAGAGGTGATTTGGTAGAGGATTTACTTCAGTCAGTCAGTACATTCCCAGCACACGAGGATTACAGTCTCTTCAGCTACTAGTGAGTGTTGGTGCTACATATAGTGAATTGCGTAAGAGTGAAATATTAGTGATGGTGTCTGACCGTGATGATTTTCTTCTGTGATTGTATTTGTCAGTATCATAATACTTTACGTCTTTACGGTGTAAATTCCTAAGTGTTTTCTTTCTTTGCTTCCTAGCGGTGTAGCGAGTGTGTGCTGGGGGTCTGCCACCAGAGCTCTTACTTATGAATTTTGACCAGGATCTTGCCCATGATATATGCCAAGAATCTAACCTTAGTCCGGTCCTGATGTGGCAGTTTCGGTCTACCTGGTGCTTTGACCGATTGGACCCATCCGTGTGCGAGTGTGGGCTGGTTCTGTTTGGTCTGAGGCGAGTATAGGACTTGGATGAGGGAGAGCGTTGGTTACACTTCGAGCCCTGCAGCTGTTGACGGGTCCAGGATCGGCATACAAGTACAGTGTGGTGACATCAGGTTGCCTTGAGGGAGCCCTCACGTATAGTTCTCGGGGCTGTACTGCAGTTTCTCAGCCTGTGTGTGCCCGGACAGCCAGGAGTTCAAGTCAACCAGTGAAGAGGAGGGGGACTTCTATATTCATCATTACCATGCATTCCTTTTTGAGACCTTAGCAGTAATGGCCTACTTTAGGACCCTCTCGTAGTCTACTTAAAGTTGTCATTCAAGTTTTCATTCATGTGTCATTCAAGTTGTCATTCATGTAGTCATACTTATTTGAAAGTTAATTAATTGACCACAAACTAATTAACCCTAAGATATTCACCACTGCACCCTTCTTTATAATGCGAATGTCTTTTAGTGTGAATTTGGGTGAATGTGTGTAAATGTTATGGGTTTCTTTTTCATTACTTGTAATATATATATTTTATAATATACTTTTGAGGTTATGTATTTTCTATCGCTAATCCTTATCTTATGTAGGCTAAGAGAATGAGTTTTTAATTTATAGAGTGTATATCAAGTTACTCTAAAATCACGGAACCTACCTAGAATATCATAAGTGATTTCCTTTACAGTGGCGCAGTGTGTAGGATACTCATTCTCTTATCCTGGGATTAGTATATTATATGTTAAGAGCTCTGGTTGTTTTTTTTTTTTTTTTTTTTTTTGGAGCTGTTGTCTCATCGATGTGCTGGGGGTGTCCTGCTGAATGAGTTTGAGTTTCTTTGTGATTAGTATTATCCCTTCTAGCCATGAGTAAATATCGGATATACTTAAGGAGGCTAAATCATTAGGTGTGACTGGAGAGGATGCTATTTTTAAACTTATAACTCTAGCAGATGAGAGGGATGAGAGAGCAGCTAAGAGAGACTGAGAGAAGGAGGAGCGAGAGAGAGAGAAGGAGGAGCGAGAGCGAGAGAAGGAGGAGCGAGAGAGTGAGGAGAGCAAGAAAGCTCGTGCTCATGAATTATCTCTTTCTAAGCTTAAAATCCCAGATCAGAATAGGGCGGGCATAGTTCCTGACACCAACCCCTCTAGCACTGTAGGTGATTCAGGTAAGGCCCGCATTCCTCCATTTTCGGATGGTGATGACATTGATTCTTACCTCCTTGATTTGAGAAGGTAGCCAAGTTCTATGGTTGGCGAGAGACAGACTATCCACTTCACCTCGGAACCCTTCTGTGAGGTAAGGCACTGAAGGTATATGTAAGTTTACCTCCTGATGTCGCAGATGACTACGAGGCGCTTAGAAGCCCTACTTCAAGCGTTCCACGTTGATGCTCCTACCTACAGGAAGTTTTTCAGGTCCATGAAGGCGCAGGGAGACGAGCCATATGTCCAATTCCTTGCCAGACTGGAACAGGTATTTGGTAGGTGGCTAGTTTTGTCTGACTTAGAGCAAACCTATGAGCAGTTACATGACTTTGTAATCAAGGATCAGTTTTTAGCTAGCTGTACTCCTGATTTGCGAGTATTCTTGAACGAACGAGGAGCTAAGACTAATACCGATCTTGCCGAAGCGGCAGACTTGCATAGGAATGCTCATTATACACGAAAAGGCAACCCAAAGTCTTCATTAACTAGAACTGAGGATAGGAAGGGTAGTAAGTACTAAGACAAAGTTGAGAAATCCTCTTTTACTGGGGAATCTAAGACATACTCACACAGGCCCAGGATTAAATTTTGTATCTGTGGCGGCGATCATGTCAAGGCACAGTGCCCTCATAGACAAGTTGGTGATTCAGGGAAAGTTGCCAAGGTTAACTTTGTGTTTGATTCCAGATTGAAACTTCCTGGTACCATAATTGATCTTTGTGGTATGGTTGGCGATAGGAAGGTCGAGGTAATTCTTGATAAATGTTGCTCCACAGTAATTGTGCATCCTAAGTTTATTTCAGTAAAGGTGCCTTCGGAGACAAAGTGTACTGTGTATGACTTCCTTGGTAAGCCTCATAAATTTCCTACAACGGATGTAACTATTAAAAGTAAATTCTTTTCAGGAAAAGTTAATGCTGTAATTGCTCTGATCAGATTCACAGATGTACTCCTTGGTACAGTTCCTGGTGTATCAGTACCTCCCTTCATAGTAGGGGATAAGGAAGCCGATGGTGGTGCAGAGGTTGCTGCAGTTACTACCAGGGCTGGAGCCAAGAGAGAGGTAGGTAAGGCACATAGACCTTTAGCTACTAACACAGACTTCAATGTTGATCCAGGATCTTTTCTGAAAGCCCAGGCAGAATGTAAGACGCTGAAACCGCTGTGGCAGAACGCGGAAGCTGAGAAGAAGATTAGCCACAGAGGTAGGGCAGTCCGGTATGAGGTAATAGATAAATTGCTTTACAGAGTCTGCTTGGAGAGTAAAAGTCTTTAAGAAAAAGGGAATAAACAACTTGTTCCAAAGGTGTACAGAAATAAAGTCTTTCATCTAGCCCATGATGGTTTGCTGGCTGGACACTTTTCTCACCGGAAAACTGCTGGGAAGGTGTACCAGAAGTTCTTCTGGCCTGGTGCGGGTGCTGACATAGAGAGGTTCTGCCGGTCATGTGAGGTATGTCAAAAGTTCACCCACAAAGGTAGAGTCAAACCAGTGCCCCTTTCTAAGATGCCAGTAGTTTCAGAACCCTTTTCAAAAGTTGCAATTGACATAGTGGGTCCAATTGTCCCTAGGTCTAAAAGAGGTCATAAGTACATCCTCACCTTAATAGATTGTGCAACTAGGTTCCCTGAAGCTGTACCCCTAAGGGATATCGATACTGTCACTGTAGCCGAGAGCCTTGTAGAAATATTTGCCAGAGTGGGAATCCCTAAAGAGATTCTATCCGATAATGGTAGCCAGTTCAAATCAGGTTTGATGTCGGAGATCAATAAACTACTATCAGTCAAGGCAGTCCACTCAAGTCCATACCATGCCCAGAGTAATGGATGCATTGAGAGGCTTAACGGTACCCTTAAATCCATGTTAAAGAAAACCTGTGCTGATCATCCTGAGGATTGTGACCGATCTATTCCAGCTGTGCTATTTGCCTATAGGGAAGTACCTAATGATTCTCTCAAATGTTCACCTTTTGAGCTTCTCTATGGCAGGAACGTGAGAGGTCCATTGAGCATATTGCATGAACTTTGAGCTAACAAACGGCTTGACGAGGAGATTAGAAATTCTTGCCATCATGTCCTTGATTTACGAAACAGGTTGGAGAAGTCGGCAGAGTTGGCAGTTGCCCACTCAGAAGCTAGTAGTGATCAATATAAGATGTACTTTGACCGGAAGTGTAAGCCGAGGAAGCTGAAGGTTGGTGATGAGGTACTGTTGCTGCTGCCTACTAATAATAACAAACTGTTGATGCAATGGAAAGGTCCCTATGCTGTGCTACAGGTAAAGAACAATGTTGATTATGTCATTGATGTGAGGGGTAAATCCAGGTTGTATCACATCAACATGCTGAAGAGGTTTTACAAGAGACCGAAGGATGATGATAATGTTGCTGTAGTTTCACATGCTATTGTTTCTTCTCCAGAATTCTTCTGTAATGCAGTGGCTACAGGTATTGTGGAGGCGAATGATGAGGAGAATGATGACTATTCAAGTATACCTCTTTGCAACCTTGGTCAGAACTCTGAAATTAATATCAATCTTGATCTTTCAGAGTCTCAGAAAGCAGACCTAGAGGCCATACTGGATCAGTTTCCAGATGTTGTATCAGCTATCCCAGGTAGAACAAGAGTCTGCAGTGCATCGTATCAGACTAACTTCTCCGGTACCAGTCCGTAAGAAACCTTACCCTATGCCTAAGCATCTCCAGAAAGTATTTGATGATGAGGTTCAAAGAATGCTGGATCTTGGAGTTATAGAGCCTTCAGATTCGCCATACTGTTCATCTGTTGTGCTAGTGAAGAGAAATGATTCTTACAGGTTGTGCATTGATTTTAGGGCTTTGAATGACATAACCGTGTTCGATGCAGAGCCTATGCCCCACAGAGATGATTACCTTACTGAATTTGTTGATGAGTATATCTCCGAATTAGATATGAATAAGGGTTACTGGCAAATTCCCTTGGGCCTTGATTCGAAGATATGTACTGCGTTTGCTACAACGCAAGGATTAATGCAATTCACTCGTATGCCCTTTGGTTAAAAGACTGCTTGTGCAACTTTCATTAAGCTGATGAGGAAAGTTACTAGGGATCTTGAGAATACTGCCTGCTATTTCGACAACCTTGTGATTCATAGCGAAGACTGGGATTCTCATCTTAAACACTTGACTAATGCGCTTGTTAGATTTAGAGACCATGGGTTAACTGTAGGATCAAAGAAGTGTTTCTTGGGGTTTCCATCCATCAAGTATCTAGGCTATTCTTTGGGAGAGAATAAGTTGTCGCCCCTTGGGGATAGAGTGAATGCCATTCAAGAGTTAACCTTACCTGCTACTAAGTCACAACTGCGATCCTTCATGGGTACTATGAACTTCTATAGGCAGTTTGTTCCCAATTTTGCAGATCTTGCTAGTCCTTTAACAGATCTGCTTAGGAAAGGATGTCCTAATAAACAGCAATGGACACTTGAGCTGGAGGAAAGGATCCGTTCCCTGAAGAAAACCCTGGTTAACCAGCCTATTCTGAGGCTATAACTTAGAAAAGACTTTTTATCTCAGGACTGATGCCAGCGGTGAAGGTCTGGGAGCTGCTCTTCTGCAGGAGGCTGATAGAGTGCTGATGCCTGTCTGCTATGCGAGTCGTAAGCTACTAGACAGGGAAAAAAAATATTCGGCTATTGAGCGTAAGGGTTTAGCTGTGGTGTGGAGTATAGAACACTTCCGTAAGTATTTGTATGGTACAAAGTTCATCCTGCAAACTGATCATCAGCCACTGACCTATATTAAAAACATGCAGAATTCTAACAACAGGTTAATGAGGTGGGCCCTGGTTCTTCAGTCCTATGCCTTCAGAGTAGAGTACATAAAGGGTAAGGATAATGTCTTTGCAGACCTTCTTAGCTGATCCTACTATGGATTTCAAAGGCAGCGTCACACTGTTTTTCGCAAATATCTCTCAAATGAATTGTTGTATCAGTATGGTATTTCAGCACAAAACCTGTTACACCCCGACCTAATTTATAGATAATATATTACATTGCCATAAGTGTTTAGTCGGAAGTTTACTGAAGAATATTAAGTCTAATCCAGTCATCGCCTCTAGGGTCTTGTACACATTCAGACGAGTGTGGGGTACTGTCTAACCCCTCCAACCCCCCTACCAACCCCCAGACCATTACCCCAGTGCCTAGTTCACCCTCTCCCCGTCTCGCTCATTACTCCCACTCACCCTCCCTCTTTCAAAGCTGTAGTATACGGTTTATGTTATCGTGAATACTTAGGTTATTGTGATTACGTACATTAAATACTATATAATTATGTATTTAAGTATCATACTTTGCTATTATTCATACAGTTACTGCTATGTCTGGGCATGGAAACGAGAAGTGGGGCGAACGAGCATGAAAGCAATGCATAATCCCCTTGGTAATGGCTGTTTTGCCGTATGTGTGTATTAGGAGGCCAATGCATGCAGTCATGTGTAGTAAACCAAATAAACGGAATCGTATATTATTACGTGTGTTCTGAACCGTGTCATGATATGTAAAGTGTACCATTATTGAATACATTCCGCCTCCTGTAATTGCCCCCCCCCCCCCCCCATCCCTCTTCACTTTCTGACGATGTTTTCATGGGCAGTGATAGCGAATAAATGGTTTACAGTATTGTCATGTTTGCCTCATTTTATTCCTACAATATATTTTATCGATCATAATGCATCTACTTCATGACAGTAATGTAATGTATGTAATAGTCCTAATGATACGTCACAATATATGCAGTGTATTTGGTACTTTATATTTATTTGATAAGGCTACAATGAGAGATGCAGTGATGGAGAGAAGTATATGCAGTCTATAGGTGATGATGTGGTTATCAAAGACACAAGTTAACAAAATATTAATATCTTAACTTAACCATATTTATATTTTATGATGAATGCACAGTATTTAGCACAAACTAAAAACAAGTTATCACAATAGGTCCAGACCACAGGTAATACCAATAGAACGTGTTCTTTGTCCTTCTACCACATGTGCACAAACATCCGGTTATACAGTAATTAACAGTGGAATAAGTCTTGCCTCCATAACAATTTGCACTACCCCTTGTTTACGTACTAAATAATATCGTAAGCTGCATGAATATTAGTGCATACACTATAATTATTATATCTATATATATACTGACATAATATAAGTAGCTACAAGTACAGTGCATAACATGAACCGTATAATATATTGATGGGAGATGCAGGGAGACGAGAGTGAAGAGGGGGTGTGGATGGGGAGACGGTGAGGGGTAAGGAAGGTGAGGAGTGGGAGATTTAGGGGTAGCTAAGGAGTGGTTTGGGGGGTGTTGGGGGGGGGGCAAGACGAATACTACACATTCCTTTGAATGTGTACACGTGACCTCCCGGCTTCGTCTTAATATTCACGAGTAAACTGCTAACGTAACACATATAGCAAAATGCTATATCGGCCATAAATTAGATCGGGGTGTAACAGGCTTTGTGCTGAAATACCATACTGATACAACAATTCATTTGAGAGATATTTGCGAAAAACAGTGTGACGCTGCCTTTGAAATCCATAGTAGGTCATGATTCACATCCCATCAAATGAAAACTTAAATACCTGATTTTATCTATATTCCATGTAATATAGTTGCTGAGGGGGTATTGTCAGGAATATTGTGTCCTATTGCTTTGATAGGTGTGAATAATCTGGTTAGGCTGTCTGATCATAGATGGCGTCGTTCATGAGAGAGAGTGTTGTGTGTATGTGTTGGTGAGTTTCAATTTTGGATTTGATGCGTTACGAGACTGTGATACTGTACAGGTATGCGCACTAGTGTAGATTGATTCATTTGAGTTTCAGATGGTTTGTTAGTGTAAGTGATCGTTGTATAATTAATTTCTTATTCTCTTTGAGGTGGGTGTTAGGGGTATCAAATGTTGATTCAGTATGTGTTTTGACTTTTATGAATTATTGAGAGGTGATTTGGTAGAAGACTTATTTCAGTCAGTCAGTACATTCCCAGCACACGAGGATTACAGTCTCTTCAGCTACTAGTGAGTGTTGGTGCTACATATAGTGAATTGCTTAAGAGTGAAGTATTAGTGATGGTGTCTGACAGTGATGATTTTCTTCTGTAATTGTATTTGTCAGTATCATAATACTTTGTCTTTACGGTGTAAATTCCTAAGTGTTTTCTTTCTTTGCTTCCTAGTGGTGTAGCGAGTGTGTGCTGGGGGTCTGCCACCAGAGCTCTTACTTATGAATTTTGACCAGGATCTTGCCCATGATATATGCCAAGAATCTGTTGACGGGTCCAGGATCGGCATACAAGTACAGTGTGGTGACGCCTTGTGGGAGCCCTCGCGAATAGTTCTCGGGGCTGTACTGCAGTTTCTCAGCCTGTGTGTGCCCGGACAGCCAGGAGTTTAAGTCAACCAGTGAAGAGGAGGGGAACTTCTATATTCATCATTTCCTTGCATTCCCTCTGGAGACCTAAGCCGTATTAGCCTACCTTAGGACCGCCAGGAGTTCAAGTCAACCAGTGAAGAGGAGGAGACTTCTATATTCATCATTACCTTGCATTCCTTTTTGAGACCTTAGCAGTAATGACCTACTTTAGGACCCTCTCGTAGTCTACTTAAACATAAGAAAATGGGAGTCTGCAGAAAGCCGATTGGCCTAAGCAAGGCAGATCCCTGTCCCACACAACCCCAAATCAATTACAAAGCCCAATTATAGGCTCAACACTCTAATACCCTGAGGATCATCTTACCAAAACGGTTAGAGATTAACGCAGGATTATGGGGGTCTGCAGAGCGCTGATTGGCCCAACCCGGCTGATCCCCCTTCACACCCAACCCTTCTCGTCCATATGCTTATCCAATTTTATCTTAAAGCTCCCTACAGTTTTAGATCCCACTATAGCACTTGGTAGTCCATTCCACCCATCTACAACTCTGTTACCAAACAAATATTTGCCTATATCTTTTCTGAAACGAAATTTATCTAATTTGAAACCATTGGTACGAGTTCTTTCGCTATCACTGAGCTTTAGTACATTTGTCATGTCCCCTTTGTTAATCCCACTAACCCACTTGAACACCTCTATCATATCCCCTCTAACTCTGCGTCTCTCTAACGAATGTAAACCTAATTTCTTCAACCTTTCTTCATACGGAAGATTTCTAATATTATGGATCATTTTTGTCATTCTACGCTGTACTCTCTCCAATGAATCTATGTCCATTCTGTAATAAGGACACCAAAATTGGACAGCATAATCCATATGGGGTCTCACTAATGACAAGTAAAGTTTTAAGATAACATCAGCAGTTCTGTTACTCACACTCCTAGAGATGAACCCGAGAATCCTGTTTGCCTTATTACGAACGCCTATACACTGTTTTCTAGGCTTCAAATCATTGCTAACAAACACACCTAGATCTTTCTCGCAGTCTGAATTTTCTAATTCTAAATTAGCTAGTTTATATTTAACATTTGTTTGCATCTTCCCTATCTTTAATACCTTGCATTTGTCAATGTTAAACTTCATCTGCCAATTTACTGACCATTCATGTAAGGTATCTAGATCCCTTTGGAGGCACTCTATATCGCTATCTGAATCAATTGATCTCCCCATTTTAGTATCGTCTGCGAATTTACTTATCCTACTAGTTATACCTAAATCTAGGTCATTTATGTATATAAGAAACAACAGGGGACCTAATACCGATCCCTGGGGGACACCACTTTTGACTGCTCCCCACTCTGACTTGGTACCATTTATGCTGACTCTCTGTTTCCTACCAATTAGCCATGACCTAATCCATCCCAACAACGCCCCACCTATTCCATGTGCCTCAACCTTTCTCATCAATCTCTCATGAGGGACTCTGTCGAAAGCTTTACTGAAATCTAAATATATAATATCGTATGCCTTGTCATTATCTACTGCTTCATATACCTCTGAGAAAAAACTAAGCAAATTAGTAAGGCAAGAACGTCCCTGAGTGAATCCATGCTGAGAAGAATTGATTAAGTTAAATGTTTCTAAGTGGTTTCTCATTTTTCTAGCAATAATTGACTCTAGTAGCTTTCCTATGATTGAAGTGAGACTAATGGGACGGTAATTAGATGCTATTGATTTATCACCTTTTTTGAAAATCGGAACTACATTTGCAAGTTTCCAAGCTTCTGGAACTATACCTGTTTCTAATGAATTGTTAAAAAGAAATGTTAATGGGTAACTTACCCATTGTCTGGGGAAGAGCTAGTTTACTTCAAATGTGTTCGTCAAAGTAACAGGTTATTGAACACATAAATACTTAGGACATACACTGTGAGACGGGAAAGGAGACTCTTATTCTGATTAATTAAGTATATAACTAGCTGGAATCAAATTATACTACTGAGACTCCTATTCTGATGAATTAAGTATATAACTAGCTGGAATCAAATGATACTACTGAGACTCCTATTCTGATGAATTAAGTATATAACTAGCTGGAATCAAATGATACTACTGAGACTCCTATTCTGATGAATTAAGTATATAACTAGCTGGAATCAAATGATACTACTGAGACTCATATTCTGATGAATTAAGTATATAACTAGCTGGAATCAAATGGTCCTACTGAGACTCATATTCTGATAAATTAAGTATATAACTAGCTGGAATCAAATGATACTACGGAGACTTATATTCTGATGAATTAAGTATATAACTAGCTGGAATCAAATGATACTACTGAGATTCATATTCTGATGAATTAAGTATATAACTAGCTGGAATCAAATGATACTACGGAGACTTATATTCTGATGAATTAAGTATATAACTAGCTGGAATCAAATGATCCTACTGAGATTCATATTCTGATGAATTAAGTATATAACTAGCTGGAATCAAATGATACTACTGAGACTCATATTCTGATGAATTAAGTATATAACTAGCTGGAATCAAATGATCCTACTGAGACTCATATTCTGATGAATTAAGTATATAACTAGCTGGAATCAAATGATCCTACTGAGACTCATATTCTGATGAATTAAGTATATAACTAGCTGGAATCAAATGATCCTACTGAGACTCATATTCTGATGAATTAAGTATATAACTAGCTGGAATCAAATGATACTACTGAGACTCATATTCTGATGAATTAAGTATATAACTAGCTGGAATCAAATGATACTACTGAGACTCATATTCTGATGAATTAAGTATATAACTAGCTGGAATCAAATGATCCTACTGAGACTCATATTCTGATGAATTAAGTATATAACTAGCTGGAATCAAATGATACTACTGAGACTCATATTCTGATGAATTAAGTATATAACTAGCTGGAATCAAATGATACTACTGAGACTCATATTCTGATGAATTAAGTATATAACTAGCTGGAATCAAATGATCCTACTGAGACTCATATTCTGATGAATTAAGTATATAACTAGCTGGAATCAAATGATACTACTGAGACTCATATTCTGATGAATTAAGCATATAACTAGCTGGAATCAAATGATCCTACTGAGACTCATATTCTGATGAATTAAGTATATAACTAGCTGGAATCAAATGATCCTACTGAGACTCATATTCTGATGAATTAAGTATATAACTAGCTGGAATCAAATGATACTACTGAGACTATTCTGATGAATTAAGTATATAACTAGCTGGAATCAAATGATCCTACTGAGACTCATATTCTGATGAATTAAGTATATAACTAGCTGGAATCAAATGATCCTACTGAGACTCATATTCTGATGAATTAAGTATATAACTAGCTGGAATCAAATGATACTACTGAGACTCATATTCTGATGAATTAAGCATATAACTAGCTGGAATCAAATGATCCTACTGAGACTCATATTCTGATGAATTAAGTATATAACTAGCTGGAATCAAATGATCCTACTGAGACTCATATTCTGATGAATTAAGTATATAACTAGCTGGAATCAAATGATACTACTGAGACTCATATTCTGATGAATTAAGTATATAACTAGCTGGAATCAAATGATCCTACTGAGACTCATATTCTGATGAATTAAGTATATAACTAGCTGGAATCAAATGATCCTACTGAGACTCATATTCTGATGAATTAAGTATATAACTAGCTGGAATCAAATGATACTACTGAGACTCATATTCTGATGAATTAAGTATATAACTAGCTGGAATCAAATGATCCTACTGAGACTCATATTCTGATGAATTAAGTATATAACTAGCTGGAATCAATGATCTACTGAGACTCATATTCTGATGATTAAGTATAACTAGCTGGAATCAAATGCATTAATATCAGTAATAGGTCAGTGGACATATAAATAATTAGAACCATAGAACATATACGGTGAGACATAAATTATAAGAACTATTATTATTAGAACAAACTGCGAGACAAATTATTAGAACAAACACTGCGAGACAAATTATATTAAAAGACCTTTGTGCCATTTAGGTGTCGATGTTTTCCTGGCGAGCGATAGCGAGCCTGTCATTATAAAAGAAACCTGCCTTCGGCCGGGACATTTTTCTATCGAAAAATGTACATATTTTTCTTGAAGGGTAGTCTAGGGAGTGGTTTTTACGCTTGATGAAGGTCTAAAAAATAAATGAGTATATAAATAATTAGACCCCACAAAACAACCACTGTCCGCTTAATAACACTATGTAATCCGACCTCCTTCCCAGATTTCCTTTGAACTAAATAAATGCCCACCCAGACCCCCTCATTTTGTAAATTTGTCGATAGAATAATTTCCCGACCGAAGCCGATTCCTTTTAAGATAAGAGTAGATTTCCACTGGAGGGATTATTTGTTGGACCCCTTTCTCCCTCATGTTTAGCCACATTGTGTTTGTGATTTTATGACGTTTGCCTGATTAGTTTGAAGATTTAAAGAACTTTCGCCCCATTTCTGTCAATATGGAGACCTTTCGTGCCATTTATGTGTATTTGTTCTTGGCGAGCGATAGCGAGCCTGTAATTAAGAAGAATACCGAAAAATGTACAAATATATCTTGAAAGGGGGTCTAGGGGGTGTAAATTTAAGCTTGATGGAGGTCTAGAGAACAAACTAAAAACCTCCTTTTAAAGGCTCGTCATCACTTGCTATGAACAAAATCGTCACCTTAATTGGGGAGAAAAGTTTCATTATCGCCAAACTAATGGGGTGAAACGTCTTTTAATCACCAAACTAATGGAGCAAAACAAGGGAGGTCCAATATGATCCCCTTCTCGGACTAAATAGGTCTAAGGGGAGATGGGTCGTTTCTCTAGACCCCCTTCTCCCTCATGTTTAGCCCCTTTAGTTTTCATATTTTAAGACGTTCGGCCCATTAGTATAGCAATTGTAAGACCTTTTGCCCCATTTCCTTGTCAATATTAAGACTTTTCGTGCTATTTCGGTGTCGATTTTTTTCCTGGCGAACGATAGTGAGCATGCAATCTTGGAAGACCCCCATGCCACATGACTCGTTGCCGCCGTTTGGGGGCTTCCGGGCTTGTAGGTGGAGCGGCCAAGGTTCTTGGCCGCTCTCCCTATCACCTCCAACTAATTTTGTCATGTCCTTTTCTTTCTCCTCCTTTCTAGTTTTCGTTTTTCCCTCTTCCGCTTTCTCCTGGGGCTGCCATCAGAGGCCGGTCTCCCACCCTTGAACTTTTGTGGTCCCCTCCCTCCCTTCCCTTCCAGTTGACTTCCCTGTTTGCTTCCTTCCTTTCTCTTTAACTGCTTCGGAGGTTTAGTTTCCTTAGGGCTTCGCCTTGGTGTCTCTGATCACTGCTGAGTTGGCAGAGTCCACCTGGTGACAGGTGCTGCCGGCCAGGGCTCATAAGGCTCGTTGATGGAGGATAGGCACTATAGGGTTGCTTTGGGGTTTCTGACTCTCTTCCCTCTTCCCAGTGAGTGTGTCAGGTGACTACGCCGGCCCCGTTCTCCGTGGGACAAAGCTGCAGGACAAATGCCCGGGTTGTACAAGGTCCCTAGCTCAAAGCCGAGACCTGTCCCATCTCAATTGGCCGCATTCTGGGTTTCGTGGCCCTGCGGAGGTCTTTCTCCCTTTCGTTGCCGGGGGCACCTGGTAACCGCAGTATCTTCTTCCATGCTTTACCCCCTTTTCTCTTGCTATGGTGACGACTTATGCTTTTTTCCCTGTTCTTCCCTGTTTATGGCTTCTGCTTTAGTGGTTCCGGTGAGTGAGCCCCTTGTGGCATGCAGCCTGCCACTTGGGGGTCTGTTGTCTGGCTGTCAGTCCGGTTCACCGCGGGAGCACGGTGAGTCGGGGATGGTTTTGGGTGCTCTCGACCGGCCCGCTGAAATATCCCTCGGTCGTCGCTCGTCCCTCTCGTCCATTACCGTTCCGAATCCTTCTACAACCCTTCCGTCTTCGTCACGTCTTTCTCCACCCTCCACTACCCAGGATTTCATCTCCTCTCCTGTAGTTATTTCTGCGTCTTCCTCTTCTTCCTCTTCTCCCTCTAGTCATGTCACCCTCGACCCTTTTCTGCCCTCCCTCCCTCGTTCTCTTTCCTCTTCTTCTCCAGTTTCGTCCTCTTCTCGTCCTCGCTCCTCGGTCCTCCCTATGTCCTCTCTCTTTGCACCTCCTTCCTTTACTAAGTTTTTCTCCATCCCTGCTTCTGCGCCTCTAGCCGGTGATGACCTCCTCTTCCACCTGCCTCTCCTTCAACAGGTGGGAACGGACATCACCTTCCACTCCCGCCATGATGCCTCCCGTCTTGTTACCGTCCAAAACGAACTTCAGGCTACTGCTATGTCCTCTTTCGTCGATTGTTCTGGCACCCCCATCCCGGCTCAAAAAGATCAACGACTCAACTCCTGTACAGGGACTGTCCTGATCCCCGCTTCCATCCGTCTCGGGGGTCGTCCATTCGCGGATTGCGCCGACCTCGTCAAGGACATCGTTGTCGCTCAAGACCACAAGGTGGTTAGTGTGGTATGCTACACTATCCCTCCTCGCGACCTTCGCCTCCATCCCGCTAACATTGCCAAGATCTCTTTTAATGGACTTTCCCATCCTGCCCATGTTATTGTCGGTGGTACTCGCCTCCCCGTGACTGCGTCTCTTCCCCGTCCACTCCAGTGTCGCAGCTGCTGGCGTTTCGGCCACCCGGCGAAGTTCTGCCGTACAGCCGCTGAGAGCCCACTCTGCCCGCGCTGTGCGCAGTCCGGACATGCCGTTGGCGAATGTCAGTCAACGTCCCAGTTCTGCCTTAATTGCCGCGGGTCTCATTCGGCCGACTCTAAGATTTGCCCCGTTCATCTGTTCGAGTCTGAGGTTGCTGTCCTCAAAGCGAGACACGGCCTTACGCTCACCGCAGCCCGCCAAGAGGCTCGTCGCTTGGGCTTCACCCCTCAGTCATTTTCCAAGACTCTGTCTCCTCCCTCCTCTTCTTCGCCTCCCTCTACCATGCCCCCTCTTTTTTCTGGTTCCTCGGTTCCTTCCACCGCCTCCGCTCCCTCCGTCCCCCCGGTCGCACCAGTTTCGTCGTCTGCCTCCCTTCCTTCTACCGGTGCTTCTCCCGGATTTTCTCCTTCCTCCTCTTCTGTCTCCTCCGTTCGTCCTTCCGTCTCTTCCTTTTCTGTCCCTTTGTCTAACACTTTCTCTGTTCTCAGTCCTTCTCCTACTTCTGCCCCTTCATCTTGCTCTCTTCCTTGTTCCTCCTCTTCTAGTCTCCCTCAACGCTCTCACCGTTCCAAGCCTCCCCCCCCGTTCTCCGTCATCTTCTTCTTCTAGTCGTCCCAAATCTCCTACTCGCTCTAAACTTCCCTTGGCGTCTACCAAACGGGCTCGTGTGCTCCGTTCTTCCTCGCCCGCTTCCTCTTTTAAACGTAAGGGTGGTCTCCGTGATGTGCGGAGCTCAAGTCCCTGCGAGAAGAAGAAGAAGTCGCCTCCTTCTTCTGTTTCCCTTTCTCCTCTCTCCGTCCAGTCTCCTCCTCCTCCCGTCACTGCATCCCTAGATTTCTCCTACGAAACCCTACCTAAGATTGATGAATTTATCCGTTCTTCCCACCCACCACCTTCAACTGTTCATACCGAAGTTCATCCTACCCCCTCTTCTCTCCCCCTACCCCTCTCCCGCCTTCCCCTGCCCCGTCCTCTTCCTCCACTCCCCCTTCTGGCCTTCCTCCGGGCCCTCCTCCTCTTCCTCCTCCTGACCCTCCCCCTCTTCCTTCTCCTGCCCTTACCCCCTCCTTCTCTTCCCACCCGCCGTCCGTCCTTCCTACCTCTTCCGGCCCTCCTCCTTCCTCTCCTCTTTCTCTGTTAGACCTCCCTATGCCCCCCGGTTTCCAGTCTTCCCCTTTAACGTCTTCTCCAATTCCTATTATTTCCCATCGTTAGCCTCTCTTGGCTATATTTTCCACCCACGGTGTTAACTGTATTTTGTAAATATGTTGTATATAG